>VHZZ01009484.1:53655-67068 GCA_009801015.1 Silene noctiflora | reverse complement strand
CATATGATGATGTGGGTTAATGAGGATGCTTTAAATGTTTTTGTATTAATAAATATAAGATGGAAAGAACCGTTTAAGAACTGATTTTTTTATTAGATTTTATCAGTTCTACCCTCTTTCTCGGGTTCATTCTAATTGGATAAATTTTATCGGTTCTATCTTGAGACATGTAACCGTTTGTTATACCCGTTGTAAGTAAGGAGTGGTATACTCAATACTGGTTATGTACCATCACTCTCACAAAAAAAAGTGTGGATGATTTCATATTCTTGTTGTAAATTATTCTCATTTAAAATGGTTGTAAACAAGAATTTGCGTTGTTAATAGAAAGAGTTTGATTCCAACACAAAAGGGGTACCTTCTTTGGTATTTAATGGACTGGTACGAGACCTACGAGTTATCCAGACGGCTATGAAAAGAGCTTTGGCTTACACTACTATGATCTCAATGACCCACATCTAACCAGATATCCTAAACTGTCATCGCATTCACACAAATGTCTCAAACTGGGTTTCACTTCTTCACATTGGCCATTTAGCCATGAAAATTATCAAGTTTCAGCAAAATGTACAAATTCACTGGGGCAAACTCATTGTCTTCACATTATACATTTGTGAAGGCCAAGATTAAATGCCACACAGAGTTCTCAACTTTCATGACCAAGTTATATTAACATCAGTCCCCGAGAAAACTCAGCAAAAGCCCACAACTGCTCATAATATATAACCCCGCTATTGCAATGAAAAATGGGGACGATTATCTCTTACCCAGGGATGCGAGTAATTTATAGGTGTTTCACCATAGAGAGAGAAACCACCACTCTGATCATAAACTCGGCTGGGTGGTATGAACCTTGGCAAGCTTCTTTGAGAGTCGAATCTTCCACTGCCATAGCCGATGGGCATAGGCAAGCTTGGCGGTAGAGGGTGGTGGGCCTGAAATGGTGCGCGATGGAACTGGATCCACCCATGTGGATGAGGGCCGCTACCTCCAGGATGCTGATGGCTCACCATCGGGGTCATTCTACTCATGATTCCTAGGCTTGGCCTACATCATTGGATTAAGTTTAATATAATATATATACTGAAAATGAGGATATTTAGCACAAGTATTTCAGCATTGAGATTTCCCATGAAAATCTCCGAAAGAAATTACCGATGCCTAGAATTAAAGTAATTATATGTTACCATACACAAACAACCGTCAGACTTCTACGAGACAGTCTCGCTATAACAACAATCTAAACACTCCTTAATCTTAGATATTCCACATTTATACGAGTAATTAGGAATTTCTCATACTGAAATGTTCTCATACAGGAAAACTGCAAGAAAAAGCTAGGACACAAACAATTTGCAAGAACCACATTTTTAACTAATTCTCTGTTTTAAGATGTCTATCTTGTTTCTCAATATAACTGCCCTTTTCGGATACAAGTGGAGGCGGTGGAATGGGAGGCGTCAAGGGGAGAGAAAGGGAGGGGTAATTTTCCTTCCAAATCTTTCTGATGTTGGAAAGTCAATGGATTCTCAATTAACCTGCCCTTCATTCCCTGCAATCCATATTATTATAACAGTATAAACTGTCTGCCTCCCTTTCCTTCCCCATACTTGTCCAAACAACGCATTGGGTTGAGGACTGTAGCAGGAAAAGTAAGCACATTTTTGTTATGCAGTAAAACATATCCTTGCTATTCTGTACCATGCTTCAGTACAGAACTCAGACACTGGGGAACATGATTAAGGAGCATGACAAATAAGCGGGGAGCAAAGCAACAGTTCTTGAATAATGCGCATGTGCTTTCACTCCAGAGCAAGAGCTTTTCACACTTTCAGCGTCAAAATTAAGTCTTAGCATTGGTAATCATAGAAAACCTTGTGCCATGCCTATCCAAAATGAGCACGTTTTAGGGCAGTTTTGTGCTAAATTTGAGTGAGGCCACTTAGTAGTTATATACGCTCACCGTCACCCAAGTGCAACATTAGTAAAAACCATCCCATTTTCCACTCATTCACCAACACTTTCTGCCACCCCGACACCAGCATCAAACTTGACTGACCACCACAATCCCAACACACCACTGT
The DNA here is from genome assembly GCA_009801015.1 of Silene noctiflora. Classification (NCBI taxonomy): domain Eukaryota; kingdom Viridiplantae; phylum Streptophyta; class Magnoliopsida; order Caryophyllales; family Caryophyllaceae; genus Silene; species Silene noctiflora. The sequence goes on along the minus strand of VHZZ01009484.1, from coordinate 64,984 downwards.
AACTCCAATGTTATAGAGGAGATTGGTTAAGATTTAACGTCCTTATATGATTGATTAAAGGGACTGATAGTACTACTCATCCCATTCAAGGTACATTCTTTATCAAAAGTTGATAACCCTGTCGAAAAGTAGACTCAGAAACAGTAACATAATGTTCATAGGTGCGTACAAATGAGGCAATAGTATGCTATACGACTTCATGTTGTTTTGAGGAATCAAAGCAACACTTGGTAAGCCAACATTCTCCCCCGCCGTCCAAAAAATCTAGGAAAAAACGTAACCACTTTGGCTTTCATAACAGCTTGAACCACACATTGTCGACATCATCAACCATGGCCAAAGAGGGCACTATAGTCCAACATAGGCGATGACCATGATGTAGCGGGCCAGAGGTGAAAACAAAGGAGTGTGATTACTTTATTGAGATGGCAACATGGCTTCTTGCCGAAACGATCAACAACATCAAAGATGATTGGCTAGCTTTGGGGCTCGGAACAGAGTATTAGGAGGTGTATGAGGAGAGAAGAAAAAAAAACAAATAGACTAGGTAAGTGTCCACAATCCTTCTATCCGGCGGTATTATACAATACTCTGTCCTTGTAAATTGTAAAATATAATATGCGAATTACTATACTTCGGAAACCCATCCAAATTATCCACACTATAATCCATATTAAGAAGATTGACATGTCTTGTGTAATTGTCTGGTAGTAGGTGAAAAAGGTAAGTGAAACATGGCTATCACAGCCAACTCGGTATCAATATCAGGTGATGGAAATGGTAATAAAAATAAGTTTACAAACTGGAAAGGATCAAGAATAGATTCGCATCAAGGATAGATATGGTAAAGTGGTTGCCTTTTCTCCTTCTATGTTTCTTACGTAGGTGGATGTGAAAAAGGTGAAATATAAAACATTTTGAAAGTCAAGTGTTATTACCACTGGAATATTTCTCACCCAATGTAACTATGTAGGTACAACATAGTTATTACTTTCTACTAAATTAACTTTACTACCTCATGACTCATACCAAACAAGCCGTGGAAGTTACTATATTCCATAAACACAAATACTTGTATAAGGCGGTTTTACACAAATTTATCGTAAAATGAGATCTTTTAGTAACCACTTTTACTAACTAATAGGTTGTGACCTTGTGATTGGATCCGTTTCACAACTATATTAGTGTAAAACCGCCTTACACGAGACTAACTCTTCCATAAATAACTCAATTAAGTCATAAATTATGGTCACAATCGCTAATAGTCTACTAGTAAAGTATAATGAATGATGTAGAAAGAGTCTGAAATAAGTAAGTTGTAACATAATTACATAAAGAGTAAGCTGACAAGGGCATATGTTTGTCAATAATTGCATAATGCTCACCAAGTGTAACAAAATTTTGTTAGTACCTAAAACGCTAGAAATCCACCTAGCAGGCTAGCACTATTTTGCCAAGAAGGAAACTCGGGCTATGAAGAAGTGATGTGTAGCACATTTGACTATGGGAATGGAAACAAATAAAAAACCGCCATAACAACATTCTAAATTTCCAATTGTGCACTGAGACAATGTAAAGAATGTCACAAGATTAACCAACACAGAATGATAATTTTTTCTGCTCAAAAGGATATCCTAGCTACAGAAGAATAATGAACCACCAAATGCTACATAACCAGGACTCACTCCTCAGGGCTCTCAACTAGTACACCCCAAATACAAGTAGACTGGAACATATACCTTTAATCAGAAGTAGCAGCAATTACCCAGATGCATAATTCCAAAACAATATGAAGTTAACAAGGAGTTTACTTCAATAGATTCAATCCTTAGCCTACAAGCTACAACTTGACAACGGAATTAAATATTCTCCCTCATTTGGCATATTATAAGGTGATTTTTATTAGTCACCTTAAAGATCAAGCATAATATAGTCCGCCCTAGGACGTCAAACGTGTCCAGCTTTATAGCCTCAACTTTTTTTCTTTTTTATAAGGGTTCTCGTAAAGTCACTACAAGGTCTATAACCTTGATTTGAAACCCATCAGAAAAATTAACCATATTACAGAAGAAACAACAACAAAAGAGAAGGCAAATGAGATTCTTATTTGTCCACTATCAATGTTCAGTGCCTATCATCCCTTTAATATACTAGGCCGCTATGTTGGCCATTAGTGTTACTGATAGGCAGACTTATTTAATATCCCCTTACTAAAATATCCTTCAAAATTAGATGAGAGGGCCTCCCTTAAATACTCCACATAAGATAGTCTTGAAAAAACTCTACGAAATGGTATGGAGACTATGGACTACGGATTTTAACATCCTTAGGATCAGACCACTAAGCTAGCACTACCTTTGGGATATACTCTATGCATCCACAAAATATTTGATAACTTTTTCATTTTGGTTTGTCCAAAACTAATTGGTCAGTTGTATTCCATTCCTATATGCAATAGGTGCAAATTGTAATCTTCGCAATTTACCCTCGTCAAAAGCAAGCAAATAGGAAGATGTCATATGGGAGAGGCAATAAGTCTATTGGCTAAAAAAGAGACACTTTGGGTATTTTCCTCGGATCGTAAACAAAGCTAAAATCAACCCTTATCAATCTTTAATGAGGTGCAAGGACCTAAACGAGAATGAAGTTTTATGTAAGATGGACATTCTTGTAACATGTTTCCACAAGAAGAATGTGTGAGAGCCAAATTCAAAAATCCATCATTTCAAATTAGCAGCGCAACCAGAATATAGAGCCATAGGACAAAATCATACGAAAATACAATATCAAATGTTTATATTTTGCAAGTTCTTACTTTTACCATCAGAGGTGACATGAGGAAATATGGGGAGTTGAAACAAAAGACTGATAAGCTAGTGAGATACTTACTCTGGATATGGATGCACTTGTGTTAATCCACGAAATGGACAGACATGAAGTCTGTAGGGCTGCACAAACATTAACGAGTGAAAATTAGAGGGAGATGAACAAATGGTTATTTCAGAACAGTAAAAACTCAAGAGTACATGAATATATAAAATTAACGCCGTCTGAAACATGATGCTTGACGTCCGAATCCAACGGGGAATGATTAATCAGGGTGAGAATAGGTAGTTACAATGAACGGAGGCAATTCATACAAAATCATAGCGCAGACAACTCTACGAGAGTATGATAAAGCTATCACAAGACCACAAAAACAATAAAAATAAATGTGTGCTACAAGTAACATACACATTAACAATATACTTACAATATGTGGGTGTCTTTGAACAAGATATTAACATATAACACAACATATTGAGTATTTAACCATTTATAACCTAAAAGCTACCCTATTTAGCAAACACAATAAGAATGTGATAATCTAACTGAAACAGAAGCACTAGTTCCTTGAAATAAATTATTAAGATTTTCATAACTAATAGCTAGCCTGGTAAAAAATCTACCTAAATTTAATATACGGAGAAGACGAAATTTTCCAAATATATCTCTTACGCAATCTTCATTTTGGGTCATTCGGAAACAGGCAAAAAGCATCTTCTGTTGTTAAGACGAGGGTAAGGTTGCGTACATCCGACCCCCCTAACCCCACAATTTACGGAACCATTGAGGCACTGTTGTTGTAGGTGTTGTTGTATCTCTTACTCATAAAAAAGTGCTATGCTAACTTTTTCATGTCAAATTTCTTGTTGCTTTTGCTAATTACAAACCAGTCATTGAATTTTTCCCAAAATGACACACAAGAGAACACATCCACATTTGAGTTCCAAAAGAACAAGGCGACAATACCATGCGGCTATAAGAGCATCGGACAGAGGCAGTGGTGGACCCAGAATTGCTAGACTATGGGATCCATTCTAATTCAGTAGCCATTTGATTGTTTGTATGATGGGTCTTTAGGTCATAAAATTTTAGCTTATCAGCAAGGTAAAACATCAATGGTCCAAAACTGTGAGGTCTCAAGAGCCATAACATAATGGCTAAACCACTGGGCAAAAGTGTGCGCCTCATGCACACGAGACACCCTAGTTTGAAAACAACCTTTTATTTTCAAGTCTCTTTTGTGCAGCAATCCCTTTTTAGAATTTTAAAGAAGGCTAACATGTAAAGAAGTAAAGCTAGGTATAAAGGTGCAAAGGGAAAAGTGCAAAAACGAGAACTAGAAGAAAAATATGTGTTTCTTGTGCTGTTTATGAGAAAGGTGAGCTTCAGATGCCCTTAGTTTGAAGAGGCAAAAGGCGTGCCAAGGCAATAAAGAGGCGCTAAGAGGCCGACGCGACGCGACGAGGCGCAAAGCGCATAGCTTTTAGACGTGAGGCACTCTATATTTAGTAGCAAATTTCTATTTTCCAAATAAAATTTTGAGCAATAATACCCTTTTTAGGAGTTTTCAAGTTGGCTAACATGTAAATGAGTAAAAGTTAGAAATAATGGGAAAACAAATGGCATAATTAAAGATTTAGATGAAAAAAATATGGAAAGTGCGTATTAGCGAGTCTTGTTAAGTGCACCTAAAATGCACTGAGGTGTTTTGGCTAGTACCCCCATTCAAGGCTAAGGCACACTCAAGGCGGGATTTTTTAAACTAAGGAGACGCCTTGATATGTTTTGGTTTACACCTTGCACATCATAGCGCACTAGAGATGTGCTTTCCTAAATTATGGACCTTGTTTCAAAAGGTAGATCGCTCGAAAGGCTTTAGATTGACCGATATGAAAACCTCGTGAACTAGCGAGAGTAGATTTCATTTATTATCTTGACATAAAAAAAAAAAAAATTTATTTTGAATCATTTCTCCCGCAAACATATGCTATCATGTAGAATGCAATCAAGAAGGCTAGACAAGCCCCGTTCAATTAATTTGAGCTCTCTCACGTAGAATGATCATGCAATTTTTGTGCATAATTTAATCAATACTAAGATATTAATGCAAACATTTTATACTACCATGAACAGTCAGTCGAAAGCCTCGGATCTTCCAGAATATCCCCACATCACATTGACATCATTGTAGATTTACCATGCGTACAACTCTAGAAGTTTCACTAATTATGTGTCAACCCATGTTTCCTCTCCCTCATTTAAAGAAAAATAAAGATTTGAAACAGTCATTCTTCCCATCTCGGGCTACAATCGCCGCAGGTTAGTTTATGATTTCTCCTAGAAAGATAGTCTTTGCTTGCTACATTGATGCTGCTTACACATGAAACGGCTAGTGGTATCCGTAGGCATTGATAAATCCAACGAACAATCAGTTTGGACTAAAAATTGATTACGGGTATTTTAGGATACATTGTTTTTGTGAGTGTATTAAAATGTGTTGTCTCTCTAACAATATAGAATTTCTTGAAATGGCTACAATGAAAGGGGCAGAAAGTAGTATTTGTTCTAATTCATAAAACAGATGTTATGGCAACTTTTCTTTGCTATTATAAGTTATAACATCACTTAACACAACTAAAATCATAACATTCTTGAGACTGTAACCACTATCATCAACTGGTAAAAAGTGATTACGTCTTAGTTTAGTTTGCAAAAGATGATTCAGAAATACAACTTGCAGAATCGGACCTTGTCGTCAATTTTCATACCCCCAAAAGTATGATTTGTTAATACAATGGTGCTTCCAACAATATCTCCATTGAAGATGATAACTAACAGGGAAAGTATCTAGAATGTCAAACATTAAAAGAAATACCTATAGTTACCGTTTCAGTAAAACTGAGGTAATAGGGGTCAGTATTAGTGTTCTGATCATCCATGGCGGGAGGGGCATTGGTCGAACCACTTCCATATAGCCATTGGCCGGTCTCAATTCTTCGGCAATTTGGGCATTGCATTGTTCCCTTCATGTTGAATGCCGATCCAATGCAGTCTGTCATAGATATTGACAGTTGTCATAAATTGATAAAATCAGTAAGAAAATAGAAAAAACTGCCACAATAATCTCAACTTGTCACCATGCCATAATAATCCAAACTTTGTATAAATTATTCTATTTTCGCACGTTATTCACCAACAATGGTATAGAAAACAATAATGATTGGAGAGACACTAAAATAGATAATCCTTTAAGGTATGAAAATCAAGTTGATGGAAGTAGAAGACATTCAAGATGATCCAACATATGAAGTTCACTTAGGTGATGATGATTGATGACTATAGGGTGCTAAAATAGAGTAAATGGTGTAAAGGTGGCACTAATGCGGGAAGGTTGCAAGTTGGGATTAAAAATGAAAGACATTCCAAAATTCGGATTATCGAGGGCAAGGTATCCTAAAAATCATTGAATCATACATCGACCTAAGAAAGAAGAAGGTAAGCGAACTATACAACAAAAAATATTCTTTTACGGCTAAGTACCACTAGTAGGAAGAGAACTTGTGCAAAAACTGTAGTTGGATTTTTTATAAATGCCTCCTTGAGTCCCTGAAGGATATAAATCACAACTTGCTACACGAGGAACAAAGGACTTGCAGTGATACTACGAAGAAGCAAACAAAAGATATACAGAGTACTTCATTTACAAGGTAGACAATCAACATAGGACACTCTCCAGGGAATATTTGACAACTTTCTATGGACAAAGGAATAGTAAGTGGAACCTTTTACAAATGCACCAGCTGCATTCCACAATTTGAATGAAGCGTCAATCGAATTGAGAGGAACACAGGGCAATATAATGGGATGCAAGAAGGGCAGGGATGCACAAACTACCGTAGTGAAAATTAAAAATGAAAGCTGTCTTTTAAACCAGCTACAGTACTACATTTTAAGCTGTTAACAACCCTACTTCCATAAGTTACTATCAAACATTTACTCTCCAGGGAATATTCCACAAAAGGAGGCAGTTGTTATTGCAGTATCCTCTATCAAGCACTTAATAATCTTCTTTATTTATTTGCCAGATTAGTAGGCAAATCTATCAAAATTTTTGATTTTAAGAACATTGATAATATGAACCAAGGACATGTTCATAAAATACATGTAAGAGTTTCACATGATATCTCCAAATAAAACCATGATCAGTGAGCTTTCCTTTCCTTGAAAAGCCTAGATCTCCAAATGTCCCAAAATAACTTGTATAGGAGTCTCAATGTAGCAGTATATCTTTACACTAATAGCACTGCAGTTTAAAGAGACATGAACGCATGATAAATTCATTTTGCTGCAAGTTTGTAACTCCAGAGTAAAGTCTAGGGTCTAGACCTCCATCTAAGTACGAGAATTACTCTTATAGAAATCATATTTAGCACCAAAGTATTCAATTTAAAAAAATTCCCAACAAACTTAGCCTTGACTACCATGACCCCAATACCTAGTTACGTGTTTTCATGGTGCCTTACTGCCTTCCTCGCTTTAACTGAAGAATTTGATATCTTGCAAACTTCTGCAACATACTGTCCATATAATTTGCGAAAATAGGGTAGCAACATTCAATGATATGATTTTACAGAGCTAATGAAGAGTTTTAGAGAAAAATTTCACTTGTTCAAGAACAGTGAGACGGACATATCATGGAATACAGTCATTACACTCCTGAGATCATATATCCCTAGAAAGACCACAACAACAAAGAAATCGTCACAAGTACATATCAGACCAAATTATCCTTACTTCAAAGCTTGAAAAGTTTGCTTATTAATTTTAGGGGCTTACTTAGCCTTGCAAGACCAAATACGGCTTTGTTACTTGGCCTGGGCAGCAATTATCAAATGCAAGTGCAATTTAAAGTAGGTCAGAGAAAGCTTTTTCGTGAACTTTACAGATTCGTTCCCTAATATGTGTAGTGTCGTGTCGTTTGGCACACCGTCAAAGTACTATCGGGTATAAAATATGTTCCAATAGACGTCTATACGCCGTCAGACAGATGGTTTTGGTTCTATAGCCCCTCATAACATAATATTCAACCGAAATGAAACCTAAAGCAGTTCTTACTACAGAGAGGAAGATGATATTCACACATGCAACTAGTTCTATAGAGGATAGACCACCTTTCTCTAACATTTCAATAAAACGTTTAAAAAGTAGTGGCATAACAACAAATTGAGAATAATTGAAGAAAACCATTCACAAAATCTATCACACCAAATATCCAAACTTTGCAAACAATTATATCACTCAAAAAAATACCATCAAGTATTAGAAAAACCAAGTTAAGAATTTACAAAAATCAAATAACAATAACAGTAAATAGCGAGGGAAGGGGGTCAGATGTACGCAGCCCTCACATTAGCAACACAAAGACGCTATTTCCGAATAAACAAAGACGAAACAAAAATAAAAAAACAGGAGTATAGAAATTACCTAAATGAAATTCATGACCACATTGTAATTTAGCCAAGGATCTCTCACCACCATTAGTAATGGGATCAAGACATATAGAACAAATTACAGTTGTTGAATCTGCTTCACCATTCAAAGTAATCCCTTTATCACTCTCCATTATTTTTAAGAATTAAAAGTTCCTATCTTTTGTTTTCAATCTTGTTAAAATTCAGCAAATTTAAGAGCAACCCAGAAAAATCCACCTCTTAAAAAACACTAAAATGGGAAGAGATCATCAAATAACTGAATTGTTTTATCCACCCAAAAAAGTGATCATGTAACAATTAATGCAATTTTTTTTTTTTTTTTTTTTTTTGGTTTTTTGATTAAGTTTTGCTACTTCTGAAACTGGGAATTTGCCGAATTAATTAAAATTGAGGTGTAATCTTTATCTTGCATTTGCGTTTTATGGGTTAACTGTATTTGTAAGTACCCATGAACACTTAGATAACTGATAAGGGGTTCTTCTAACTTAATCAGAGCTCTCGTCTTGGGAACGAAGCAGTGTTGAAACTTATGAGGGAGAGCTTTACCGCCTTAGTGGTTCTACCCGGCTCGAATCCGGATTAAACCGGATGGTTTACAAAAAAAAAAAAAAAAAAAAAAAAAAAAAAAAAAAATATCCCACTTGTAAGTTGTAACGTTACGTGGTGCGTACATTGCACTGGGTTGGCCTTCTTGATTTTGTGTCTTTTTTTTTTTCTTTAATCTTGGGAAAGAGGTTCACATGGTTTCAAAGGAATAAAATTCCATGGCTTCCTTTCTCTTTTTGTTTTGTTTTTAGGTTGCATTCTTGCATGTGTTTTAATCATTGTCAAGGTCTCAAGGATAATAATAAATCACAAATATTTATATAAAACGGTTTTGCACGGGTTTATCGTAAAACAATTTTTTTTAGTAACCACTCTTACTCAATAATAAGGTTGTGTTTAAATTTGTTTTACAACTATTTTAATATAAAACTGTCTTACACAAAACTAACCCATTATTACTTTGTACTCAATAATTTCCATTTGTATACTCTTTCTTTCAAAAACACTCTAAGACCTAATCCTCGTAGAAACAAACAATACGTTGACGGGTGAGAGAGGTTGGCGACATAGGGGACGGAGGGATGTCAATGGATCGGGTTGAGTCGATTTTTTTAAATGTATGAACAAGACCCACTTACATATTGCATCACTAACCCATATCCAAACTCGATCAATTCCAAAACTTTAAAATTCATACTAGATCCAATATATATTTCCAGAACCTTACTTGATTCAAAGCCATACCCGATCTGCTATATAATCCAAAGCCTGATTGAAAGTTAATTTGACTAAAAAAAAAAAAAAAAATTGGACCGAGTTTAGGTATGAGTGAGATAGATCTTGTTCGAATTTTCCAACAGTGTATTGGGATAAGAGTTCTTAATAGTGGATCGGGAATGAATAGAACGAGTCGAGTAAGAGCTTAGCCTTGTTCGGCTTATGCTCGTGAAACAAAACTCGATCTCGAGCTCACTTGAGCTTTGAAAGATTGAGCTCATTTCCATGTTCACGACAACTCGAGTCTATATATAATTATTTAGTTTTTTTCTTTCGATATTTTTAATAACAGGGTTCGAAGGTTATATACAAAAATAGTGGGTAAATAAATGAAAACATATGATATGGTTATACAAAGTTATAATCATGATGATAAATATGTGTATTTTTTAAAATATGAGCATGATATTATTTTACGGTCGTGCCTTTTCACATATGGATTTTATTCTTTCACATACGCCTCTTACAATTTTATCCTTGTCATTTTTCCCTTATTTCAATTTTTTTTCCCTTCCCTCATCTCCCTTCAACACTAATACCACTTGCTCCGGGAGTACAATTTCGGCTCACCACCAACTAATTATGAATGGAAAAAATAAATCTCTATATTATAAAAGCTAAGACTTTTTAAGAGTTTTCATTGTTCCTTGAATTTTAGGGATTAAAAAAGCTTTTTTTGTAGGATCCCACCTCCATAACCTTATTTAATTACTCTTTCTCCTTATTTTTTTCTCCTTTCTTTTTAAAATTACTCCGTGTATGAGTTAATAAATACAACTGTAACTTTAGTTTATAGTTTATATTCAGTCAATCAGATTCTTAGCATCTCCAAATGTAGAATAACAAGGCCAATAGTTCGATCAGATTCACAACCTGCACAATTGTAATGACAATAAAATTATATTCAATTGATGATTCAAAATTAATTGTTTAAATTTTACGCTCGAGATTTAATATAAGTAAGAATACTAAAATTATAGTAGTAATTTTGAACGAAATAGTCTAAATAGAAAAAATAAAATTTCTTAGCAAAAAAATTAAACAAAAGGACATTTTTTCATAAAAGAAAATTATACTCCCTCCATATTTTAATGTTCTTCCCATTTCTCCATTATTTGTGAGAAGTATTTTAATGAAATGGGAAGAACATTAAAATATGGAGGGAGTACATAATATTGATAAGATTTAAAAATGAATATGTATTGAAATTAATTAAATCAGATGTAAATATTTGGAGCTATTTGGAACAATTTCGGAAAAAAGTTAAATTTGTATATATAAATACATAAAAAAAATACTTTGAATTTTAAGAAGTATCATAAACGTCACCATAATTAATATGCAAAACAAAATATAAATTTCAAATTAAACGACGATGTGTAATTTCACTGCAAAAAAAACACATGTTCTACAAATATATTTTGATTTCAAATAATCTAAAATTTCAATATTTTTAAAACAATTAATCGATTGAGTCGTAGGCTACGTGCATACTTTTATTCCTTTTTATAGCTCAAAGATATGCCGCCAAAGAGATCAACCGCGTATGTTAAGGCTTAGGAGATGCGCATTGAGGATATTGCTAAGATGATTGAGCATCAAGATGCGCTCACCGAGACCCTAAAGAGGTTTGGGAAGGAGAAGGAGACCGGGGTAGACTTCTCCAAAATGAGTACTACCATATCTCG
>VHZZ01009483.1:37875-50227 GCA_009801015.1 Silene noctiflora | reverse complement strand
ATGCTTAGGTTTTTGTTTTAAAAGTGAATAAACGATTTACTGCTTCTCGTTCTAATATATATACTTTCCGCCAAAAAGCCGACACGAACCGGACATTCAGTTGAGTACACTACACTCGACCGAGTAAGCGACACTCGACCGAGTGCAATGCACTTGACCGAGTACACGCCACTCGACCGAGTGCTCCGCACTCGTCCGAGTCCCCAACTCCCAGAACACTGATAGACCAACCCACATGGGCACTCGGTCGAGTACCCTGTACTCTGCCGAGTGTCCCAATACTAAAAATCAGGATTATTACATTCCCGACACACACATGAATCTCATTACCATTCTCAATTACCACGGTGAATGCAATACACTTTATCATGGATTCTACGTGACAAATGCATACAAACACACATTTACATTATCAAAATCGAGTAGGATTAACCTACCTTTTAGCAATCTTCATAAGCTACTCGAATCCGACACAATACCGTCTCATGAAACCGTCTCGTCCTATACAAGTCACATAATACTATCACAATACATCCTACATTATAATACAATAAAAAAAAACCCCTTATTATTACCCACTAATTACACATATTAATTACTAATTACTTAGGATTATTTAACAGGAATACTCCAAACTATTGGTCCTCTTCTTAAAATACTCTGAACTTTAAATTAACTCGCAATAAGCTATACTATTGAGTCCTTCTTCTCATACTATACTAGCCCCGTTTTTAACCTGTAAAACCTCACCCCTAACTCAGCCACCTACACCACTTCAATAGCCATTCATCACCGCAGACATCCACAATAACCGCCGCCATCAGCTACCCACTTATCCACCATTAACGCAACCAACACCACCAAGGCGAATATTGACTCCGTGTTTGGAATGAATTCCTCCAATGATCCAACCATTSTTAATGAAAGAMGATAATAGCTTCGTTGTCACCATTGWTGAGATGTGCATGAGTCTTGTTGGAAAGTAAACCAACAGCTTCTTCACCACAACTTTTGGATTGTGATATTACTTGATTTCGTGGTCGATTTATCCAAAATGGTTTCATAGTTCACCTTCAAATAAATTGTGATGTACATAAACCCAATCGCCTCATTGCATCAATGTCGTTGTTGTTGTACCCCTTCGTCAATMGTCGAGAAACCTAGATCCCCAAATCAATTTGGGGTAAATGTTAATTTAAGGTTTGAGATAAGGTTGTGGATGGTGTCGTTATTTTGGTCCTTAGTTGGGTTTAGATGGTCCGTAAGTTGGGCGTCGGTTTTGGTGGGTGGATGCGGGTGATTATGTTGGTGGTGTGGTGACGATAAGGCCGAGTAGAGTGATTTATGGGTAGCTTTGTAAAGATAATGGAGGAATTGACCTRTTAAACAGGTTACCGGTAAAAGAGTGTAATATGAGAAGAGGTAGTCGATAGTATGATTTATTATGAGTTAAATTAAACTTCAGAGTATTTTGAGAAGGCGACCAATAATTTAGAGTATTTATGTTAAATAACTCAATTAATTACCCATAATAAAACCCCCAAAAGTTAGGGTTCATAAGAAATCGAAAAAGGGTAAATCTCAACTTGCTAGATGAAAGGAAGGATGAATAAGGTGAGCAATCCTCTAATCCAAGCTTGAATCCCATTGGAAGGTGTCTGTGAGGGTTTTAGAGAGAATGGAGAAGATTTGGAGAGATAAGGAAGAAGAATGAAATGAATTAGGATAAGGTCCTAAGATTAGGCTTTATCGGGTACTCTACAACTGCACTCGGTCGAGTGCCAAGTCCACTCGGTCGAGTACCACCGTACTCGCCGAGTGTCACTCACTCGGTCGAGTACTGCTCGTACTCTGCCGAATGTTAACCACACTATCCACTGAAGGCTCTACTCGGTCCACTACAGCTTTACTAGGTCTAGTTTAGGTCTTACTTGGTTCAGTGCATGGCTATGTTTACTCCCGAGTAGTCCCTTATTAAGTCCGGTGGTGCTCTCACGCATCCCGAGGTTCTCGTACAGGTCCCACAATATCTGGGCATATGTTTTACTCCCGAGTAGTCCCTTATTAAGTCTGGTGGATAGTGTCACTTGCATATTGTGAGAGGGACACTATCTGTTTTCAGCTTGTGATGGATAGTGTCCGTCTTCAATAAGAATTTGTGCTAATATTAATAAGAGACGCATTTCTTAAGAATTTGTATTCTCTTATAATCAGCGTTGATATGTCAAATTAAGGGGTCGTTTGGTTCACTGCTTAGGAATGGAATGGATTGGGATGAGAGACCATAGAAGTATGAGGTTCTAATTTCATACCTTTCAAAACATGTTTGGTTCATTAGAAAAATAAATATAAATGAATGGAGTTTGAATCCATGGGGGAGGGGGTGGGTATGGGATTACAAGGGGTTGGGGTGGAGATAGAATCCAACATGATTCTAACTCTATTCTAAAATGCCTCAACCAAACACTAGAATGACTAGAATCCATTCCATTTCATTCCATTCCAAATCTCCCAACCAAATATCCCTAAAATGAACAAGGAAAAGAAGCGCAAATATTTAAGGGAGGATCTTCTTTTGAAGATCTTGCTTGCTAATCATATAGTTATACTTAATCATAATCAAGTCGCTGTCCAAATTCAATGTGCCGGCTCCGTCTTGGACATACAAGTAACAATAGTATATATTTATTATGTACGAGTAGTAATATATAAAATTGAAATCTTATTAAAACTAAGCACCTACCTTCTGTCATTGGCAACACGTCCCAGAGTCAAACTTGAACATGTAGTCCTTCTTCTGATTTACTAGTATTTTATTCTATCTACCAAAATATTCAATATTTGTAATTTTATTCTGTCTAGCAAAATATTAAATATTTGTAATTGGTAACGGTGAACGAATTGATCTGTCTCACCTGAAGCAATGGAAATAGTTTTTCATATACCGTAACTTAGGTGGCTCGAAATGAGTGTTATTGAAGATGAACAACAATGAAAATACGAAATCTTTATATCCAATTTCAAGCAAATAATGGAAAGGGAAACGATATGGGATGAAAACTGTGCATCTTCAAACAACCTGTAATCAATCTGTAAAGAACTCAACAGATACTGTATCACCTAGCAGCCATAGAGCACCAAGATATAATCAGAATTCATATGATCAGTTGCTATTATGGCAATGCTCTTTAGTACCAGCCACAGGTATACATATTACATCCATGTTTTTATCTGATTAAAAAGGGGACATCTCATATGAACTTTCCTCATAACTTGCAACAACTTCATGTTCTTTTGGCCGCGATATCAAACAAATGTCTTTTCCTCAAACCAACATCAAACAGTTCCATCAATCAGTAATCAGTATCCAAGTGCAGATCTACCAACCATTTTTCAAACAAAAAAACAAGAGTTTCTGGAAAAAATCTGTTCACTGCAACTAATTTTTTGTACAATACACAAGAACAAGAGCACCAGTTTACATCATGTAACAAAAACTCGTTTCAAGTAGTAATAAACAAAATTATCAGACAAGATACACATAAATAATGAATGAATCATTCACTGTTTTTAGTTTACAGTTTTAGGACAGTAAAAACTACCGAGTATCATGTTTTCACCTAGAAACTCTAGATTGGTAAAGCTCAAGCCTGCTCTTAGTTTCAAGCAACAGTTTCTCTATAGACTCATCTTGCACCAAGTGAGACTGTTTTGATGCCCAGTCCAAGACTGTTAGGGCCTCGCATTTCGCAAGCTCCTCGCTGTCGGGCACATGCAAGGCGATGTAGGACAGCAGCACCAATGCCGGGATTTGCACCATTTGCTCTCCAAAATATACCAGCTGAACCAAATGCTTGACCCCTGCGGCTGCTATTATGGCCTTGGAGTGATCCACTCTGAGGTAATTCTCAGGTCCAGCGAATTTGGTGAGCGCAATGGCGGCCTCACGCGACACCTCAGGCTCCCTCTCGTCAAGAAGGTGCACCAGAGGGCCTATCATCCTGGTCTCAGTCGCTTTGAATGTCCTAGCTAAATTCCCAATTGCCTGAACACAAGGGACTAACAGATTAGACTGTGCCTTTTCAATGATGCTAAGCAGCTGGTCAACAACCGCCTTGCAAGCAGGCGAATTAGGCTTAAAAGTAGACCGTCTCAGCTCTGAGTCCTTCTCAGCCACAGCCGTGATCTCCATCAATGCCATAGCTGAATTATGCTGCACCTCCTCAGCCCCCTTCTCCAACAACACAGCGAAACACAACAATGCACGCGATTCACAAATAATCCTACAAATCGCAGAGTTTCCCCTAGCAAGATGCCACAATGCCCTAGCAGACATAGCCTTCATATTAGCCTTAACCTGTGGGTCCTCCAACTCCCTTTCCCTAGCCTTACTCCCAGCAAGACTATAATGGTGACTCGAACCCAACGGATTCCCACTCCCATTGCCATTCATCTGCGCTTGAACTGGCACTTGTGGCGGTGGTTGAGTAGGATTACTTTTAGGACTTTTTGACTTATTAGCCTGTGCCTGCACACTGGTTACAATATTATGCAACCCCCCTTGACCCCCTTTCCCCAATGGATGCGCAATCCTGGGCTGCTCCTCATCATCTACAGCAGCATTCCCACGACCCCCACCACCAGCAGCAGCAGCAGCATGATTATTTGCCATAGCAGCCAATCCCGCAACAGCCATATTATGGATAGACACCGTCTTGTTCGTAACAGCATACTTACTATGCTCCTGAATAGTCTCAAACGCTAAATGCCCAACCAACAACCTAATAACATGATGCTGGGCAAACACATCCTGACATTTCGGATAATGCGCAGCCATCTCCGAAACAGCCCACGCCACCATGGCCTGCACCTTCATGGGTCCATCCTTCAAAACCTTCTCGAAAACGGAACAAACCCCAGCATGAACCATATGCTCCACACTCTCAGGATCCCTCCCTAACAACCCAATAGCCATAGCAGCATGCTCCTGCCCTTCAACAGTCTTGGCTTCCTTCAACAGCTTCGTCAACGGAACAACCCCACCTTCCTCAATAATCAACTTCCCGTAGCGATCACCATCCCTGGCCATAGACACCAACGACGCAGCCGCATCGGCCCGTTCATCGACCGGGCCGATAGACACATTCGCGATCTGCTCCCATATCAAACACAAAATAGGCTCATTAGCCGCAATAGGGGGTAACCCAAGGTAGCCCACATCGTCATCTCCAGCAGCACCCGAAACACGAAGAAGCCATGAGAAATCCCCGACGGAATTATCAAGCTGAGAATTAAGTTTCCGGAAAGCAGTACTGGGAATGATCGTAAATGCCCGTTTAATGAGACCAGTAGCTTGACACTTTTGAGAAAGAGCAAGGGCTTTTTCAAGGACTTGTTCCGTATCATCAACTATACGACGAGCAGGGCGTTCGTAGAGTTCGGAACTAGCGCGAGCCGCTTGACGCAGCAGGTCGGAGAGTTTGGTGGTTTTGGATTTGAGTTCAGAACATTCTTGTTTAAACGAGGCCGCTTCTTCTGTTGCTTTGATTACTAAGTCTGCTAGTTGAATTGGGCGTGCTAAGATCTGTTTGATTACATCCCCCATGATTATTGATGGGAATTGGAACCCAGATCGAGGGGGAATTTGGGGGGGTTGACTGAAATAATAGGTGGGATTGTGAGGATGTTAGCTGGCGGAGATGAATGAGTAGAGAGTGTTTTGTTTTGTTTTGTTTTGTTTGATTGTTTAATGGGAGAAAAGTCAAGGGAGAATTGGGAATAAAGAAAGGAGGGGATGGTGGTAGTGGTAATGCTGGTGTTGGTGTGGTGGGGAGGGGGGAAGACTCGGAAAAAGGGTGGACTGGTCTATAGAGAGAGAGAGAGAGAGAGTAGCTTGGTCAAATTAGTTCAAGTTTTGTGGGGGTTTGGTAATAGATTTAGGAGAACAAATTACGGCGACATGGTCGTACGCGCTTTATTATGCTAGCATGTCTTGTTCTTTTGAAACGAAATTGATACAAGTGAATTGAAAACTAAACTCAATTAAATAAATCAGAACTTTTTAAGAATTGAAATTAAGTCAGAGGAACAAGGTCTCATATACTTTGTTAGAAAAATTTGGGTTTAATTTAGATATTTGTTCTATTATTAACATCTTTAATAACAATAGTTAATCTTGGTAACTTGCAAAGTTGGTATGCACCTTGAAATATTGCGACAAGTAAGTTGAGATGGCACACAGGTCAATCATGTAGATCAATTCGGGTTGGGTTATTTACGGCTTTGCTAGAATATGGGCCAGAGCAGGTCGAATCAAGTCCATTAGGGATGTTGCTTACTTTGCAACATTAAACATTCATATCAGCTCAATTAGAGTTACAACTTCAGTTCAGCTCTCGAATTTTGAATCAAGTATTCAACCCTCATCAATTTTGCAAGTTCTACAAGTAAACCGCTAGTGAAATGAATATCTGCAAAATATTTTTAAATTTTTATGAGAGAAATGGTCTGATAAAGAGTTTATATGAAGTAATTTTACGAGTCTAGAAAAACCAATTGAAAAATATATTAAAAGTAATATAACAGTGATAGAAACTATGATCTTGAAATACTGTTTTCTATTCATGGAGACAATATCATAGTTTTGGTTTGGAAATCTATTACTGAAACCACATTTAGAAAACTCACCAAACCTCTACCAATTAAACACAATAACGGCAAAATTGTAGGTATTTAATTAACAAACATACAGCCACTTTACAACCTAATTAATTGAGAAATAATTCATAATGTTTGATAACGATTAGATTAGAAACAACCCAATATATCAAAGTCTTATTAAACAAGCTCTGTATAGCTAAATATGCACAAAATTAATTCGTGCCTTTCTTAGCTGTAGCATTTCATACTACCATCTTACAACCACTTTAAATTGACTCATGAATTATTACGCACTACTCGTACTTTTTTTTTTTTTTTTTTTTTTTTTTCATTTCTAGTCGCTACAAGTTAAGCTAACTACTATTGTGATTGTTTGTCCTAATTTGGCTTAATTTCCATCACATCTGTTTGGTAAAATTAGTTGAATAGGTAGTTGAAATCTGAAAAATTAACTGAAATCTGAAAAGACAGTTGAAAATTATGACCTAAAAGGTACCTAATTTTATTAAAACAATTTGGAAAACTAGCTGAGAAGGTAGCTGATATTTGGTCAAATGATGTAAAATGACATAATTTATTATTATTTCCAAATAATTGAAGGGTAAAAAGGGTAAGTAAAAAAATAGGTACCTTAAATCTAAAATCCTACTTTAGATAACATTTCATTTCAGGTGGTTTATTTGGGCAAATAAACTATTTGCCAAACACTGCCAAAGGAATAAGCTATCTGAAATTTTTAACAAAAAAAACTACTTTAACCAAAACAAGTACCTGAAAAGGTATGTCAAACAGAATCTAATTTCCATAACCACTCTAACACTCAACAGTTTAATTATATTTATTTGGTTTTTTACTTTACGTTGATTTTTAAGATTTGTTGTCGAGACTTGGCCGCTAAAATAAATGTATAAGTGCTCTTAGTGGAAAGAGTAATTTAACATGTATAATTTTGAAGATTTCTTAACCAAGTCGTTAAGAATTTTCATCCCCTTAGATTGTAATTTATAATGTCATCATGTTGGGTTTGATTTCATCTTTTATGCAAGTTTCGGGGTAATGCAAAATTTAGTTTAGTCAGGGCACTAAATTTATTATACTATTAAGGGTAGTTGAACCTATTATCAAAAAAATAGATATTGGGCCTAGTCAAGCATTTTACGGATAAGAGGAAAGCAAAGCCAAGAAGTTGAGCGGTGGCCCAGAAGGAGTCAGAGGCTCTCAGGAGGTCGATAAAGAGTTGTCAGCAGATATCTAACCACTCCCCCACTAAGGAAGTAGTTGTAAGGAACCGTCTAAGAGTGCATATATAAAAAGGCATTCTTCAGAGCAAACGACACACACATAATTCAACAACTTAGTCTAACTTTAGATTTAGATCTTAGATTCGATCGGTATGGTGAAGCGTTCTTTTAGTGGAGATAATTAATCATCTATCACTTAGTTTGTAATTTAGCATCCACAAGTACTCTTATAGACTCTGTTGACGTTGCGTGATTGGTTTTTCATGATATATAAGTATCTTTGAAGAGTCTTGTGTTTAGATTTATAAGAATCATATCATAATTTAGCGCTTACTATTAGATCAAGTATCTACAACTGTGGCTCGAGCTCCTTCTATTTAGGGCAGATTACAAAGTGTAGAAGGGTAATTACGATCTATAGGGTACCTTACGGTACTGTGCTTGTTTACACACAAATATGTTTTTCGAGACCACAGTGGGATCGAGGATTAATATAATTAATCCTTCTAATTCCTAACGTTATAAATCTCATTGAGAAGTGAGAAATGTACCCAACTAGATCAAGATCTAGAATGAGAGAAGCGGACGATCAAGGTAAAGAACAAAATATTGCCAACGCGAAATGCACCCTTACAAAATATATCTAACAATAATTCATTGGAGACTATCCATGTAAGGAACTTGGACAACCCTCGTTCTAGGTCTACTCCTAATGAGGAATTGGTTAAAACACATGAGAAATCTGAACACATAAGAAGTGCGGCAGATGACAGATGATGTAAGCAAATGTTATCTAAGTAAATTACAAGAAATATTTAGGATTTTTGAATAATATGTTAATTGAGGGGAGGGAAGCCTTAAAGTGCGATTTTTATGAACATTATAGGCTCCTAACCCAAGAAAATGTTAAAATTTTCACAAATATTGTACGATCAATTGCTGACAACCTTGAGGATAACCAATCAAGAGAGTTAGTAAGGGTGTTACAAGAGATGAAACCTCTAGTCAAAAGGCTTTGTCAAAAGATGTAGTCCTTGAGGTCATAAGCCGTTTAGCACCATTAATTGACCAATATAATAGCTTGAATGAGCGCTTATGTAAGTTATTGGATGATGGATGACAGGAAGTGAACGCTATAATCAATAGATAAAATATTAGGAGCTATCCTATAACTATTCATATTATAATGGTTTTAGTGAGCCTAGATCAGGAAATCCTTTATCTACTCATTAAAGAGTATATGAGGCCACATACATGCAACCCAACGTCAGAAACCGGGCATATGAATATGGTGAGTCATCAAGGCCTTTGGTTAACAATCAAAGTGTTTATAGTTATCAGCGCTGTGTGTTTGAAAATTGAGGGAAGAATTAAATCCTTACAATTGGGGGTGTTCATGGTTAACCGAACCGTAAAAATCGAACCCAAAAAACCGAAAATCGGCAAAAATTTTTGTTCAATTAACCGAACCGATTAGGAAAAGCGGTTCGGTGAGCCGAACCGGTTTTTAAACACCAAAATCGATTCGGTTCTTGTTCGCCTTTATATATTTTCGGTTCACCGAACCAAACCGAAACATTTAGCACCTAAAAAACTTAGAGGCCCATTACTTATTTATCCATCACATAAAACACCCAAAGTTGCAGAAAAACCCCAACACAAATTAAATTACCCTGCCATTTAGCCTCACGCAGTCATAATCTCTCTCTTTTCTTCATAACACCACTGCGCAACCACCGGCACTGGTTGCCTCTTTGCCACTCGTCACTCACCTCTGCCGCCGTCGATCACCTCCTTGTATCTCAAATTAGCAATTAGTCTCTAGTCTTTACTGGAAGTTAAGGAGTACGATGGTTCAATTTGTTCTTGCTGCATCTATTAATTATTCGTTTGCTACTTTGTATTAAAAGTTGGATTTGGTAATAAGAAGTTGACATATTTGTTTATATGAAAGCACAAAATTACCGAGGTTGATAAAGAGAAGATGATACAATAGCATGTTCACTTGTGAATAAGTCATACAATATCAAGTTGTTAGATTTGTAAATAATTTGCGCGTCTTTTGTTTATGGCAGATGTATGCATTATTTGTTTATGGATGTTTGTTATTGGGAAAAATTATTGTGCTTCTAGTGGGTTGCTCCAATTGTGTGGGTAAAATAGGGAAGAAATATTCAGAACCGGTTTTGGTTAACCGCTAAATCGAACGGGTTTAACCGGTTCAGCAAACCAAAAAATTGGTTCAAACCAGTTCGGTTTCGGTTTGGATTTTTGTCGAACAGTTAAGCCGGTTAACCCGTCATTAGAACAAGTTCGGTTAACCGATCCCGTTTTGAAAACCCCTACTTACATTGGTACTCGATCGACAAGGCTGACGTTCGATGCCAGTAGGATGTCACCTAATAGTCAAGGTGAGTATCCTACACCGAACGTACACCTTTAATGGGGAATGGGGAACTTGAACCTCCATTAGGTCTGTAACACCCTCATACACCAAGGTACTTTAACAAGGACTACCCCAATGTACGAAGGTGCTACCATCTCGGTTTTCCGAGGTAGTACGCATCACAGTAACCATAATGAAACAAATTAAAATATAATAACTTTAAGTAAACGAATTTTTCCCATGGTACCCTCGAACTTTGTCCAATTACACATGGTACCCATCCTTTTAACTTTCTACATATGGTGCCCATTTGTTTGACTTTTTCCTTCCCAAAATGGACATTGACAAACGGCTATTAAGTAATCCTAACGTCAGTTAGGTTTTCACTTTTTGGTGGGAGAGTTAGTTTGAATTGTAATATTTTTGCCCACGGTACCCCTGTGTTTCATAGTTATGCCCAATATGCACAAATACTTGAACAGAACAAAAATAATGGCTATATTGACCGTTGGAATCTCCAGCTTTAAAAGGCAAATCTCCCTCTTTTACAATTAAAACAGTATCAATACACAAGGAAACTCAATAATGTCTTATCCATCTCATGCAAGTTCTCATCCAAGAGGAATTCAAGTAGAAAACAAACAATGTCCAAGATTGCAATAAAATATCAAATATAAGGTCCTCGGGTCCTACTGCAACAAATCCATTGAAGCTATATTACAAGTGTGATGATTGTGGTTGGTTTCAATGGTGCCAAGCTAAAATAGAAGAAGGCAATCTAGATGAAGAAGAAGAACAACAAATTCATAATCTACCTTAGCTGAAGAAGAATATGAAGGAACAAGTTGAGATGCTTCACTTGCTGACGGCAAAAATGGATGATATGACAAAGCTACTACAACTTAGTATAAAAATAGCTATTTTAATGTACATGTTTTTGTTGTATGTTGTGATGAACCAAAGAAATATTGAGTAATCAAAGTTATGTAATATGCAAGAACTTTAATAGAATCAAATGCAATTAATAAGATTAAAACTTGCAACGCTAGCATTGATCATTGTTGTTAATTATACAAGGTTGTTCCTGTGATATTTAAATCACCAAAAAGTTGCTAACTGTCTGATATACAAATCACCAAAAGCTGCAGGACACTTAAGAAACTGCACAAAATATACCCATAACAGTTTACCAAATGCACAAAATAGAACCTGGTTAATCACTACTACAAAATATGGCAACTGACTTACTTAACAACCTTGCTTAGCCAAAAAATCAGAGTCTTTTGAGAAACATACTTAACCCTTGCTTGTTGAAGCTCCATCTTTCTTTGCCCTTTTCTTCTGACAGCCACTAGAACCACTAGCTTTCCTCTGTTTTGCTGTTGACCCTCCTTTGCAAGATCTTGCATTTTGTCCAACAGATTTTCATATTGAGCATGTGATTGTTGTTGATCTTTTATCTTTTTTTTTGCGCTCATCTGGTTTCCTCTTTTTCTGCCTTGTAGGTCTTCCTATGCTCCTCTCTGGAATAGGGGGTAAAACTACCGGGGAATTGGTAAGTTGGCCATGCATCCTTATCAGGTAAAGGATGCATATGTTGTGCATAAGTAAGCTTGTAACATTGACCCCTATAAAATCCATGCAAATAGTCCACTGGTTCCTCCCTATTGTCAAAAATTGTTATACAAGCATGCTTACATGGGATTCCAGTTATCTGTCATCCCCCACATAAGCATGTCCCCTTGAGAAGGTCCACTAGATGAGGTTTAGTACCCTAAAGTACCTCAAATTCCCCACCACCTGCATGAATAATCATACACTGATTACTCCCATGAATATTATTCTCCAATATCTCCATAGCATAAGGTGTTGGCTCATGCATTTGCAAGCCATCAGCCACTCCCATCCTTTCAGCCAGTTTTTCCATGAAATGGGTTCTTATGCCTTCCATTAGGGTCATCACATGCTTTTCCCTTAATTCATTTATAACTGCATTGAATGACTCCACAAAATTGGAGGTGTTATGATCACAAGCAATGGCTGGGTCAAACTGTGATTTGGACCA
>VHZZ01009483.1:23575-37054 GCA_009801015.1 Silene noctiflora | reverse complement strand
ATGAGCTCTCAACTCAGTCTCTAATTTCTTGGCCATCCAAGGTACAGTGGCCATAGGATTTCTTTTCAAGTTAAAGCACTCCTTATGGTACCCTGCCAGAGTCTTAATAGCTCATGTAACAGAGTCAGACAAACATGAACTATGAAGCTTCCAAGTACACAATTTCCCACTGCATTCAGCTGTATATCTTTTTTTATTAGATTTTAACACAATAACACTAAAACCWTCTTGCACACAGTAATCTGAGAGCACTGACATAAACTCCTCCTTAGACATGAACATTAACAATTGCTTCAATACAATTTCACCCCATCTTGCTGGTGTATACATCCTTCCATTCTTGTACATTTTCAAACTCTATTCATTATCTTCTTCATCTCCTTCATTGACTCCAGCACTGAGCCCAACATCAAATGGATGAACACCCTCATTTTCATCCAACTCCTCAATCTCGGTCTCTTCAACTGTTGCATTGTCATCACTGTCACTACTACCCTCATCATCACTGCCATAATAGTCCTCATCAGTCTCATCACTCTCATCCTCCACCTCCATAGAACAATGAGGCCTAACTCTATTCCTTCTAGGCCTGTCTCCAACACCATCAACCTCATTAGGAGTCCCCGGCTTAGTCTTTGGAACATATATCCCTTTCCTCTTAGCAGTGGTTTTAGGTATCTTCTTTCCTGATGTTTGCTGACTCCTACGTGGGACTGACTTGGAAACAGGTTGTGATGGTTGTGAATGGAATCTGTCAGAAGTGGGACATTGTGATTGTGATTGAGTTGTTTGTGTTACAGGTTCAAAAGGGGATTTGGGAGTAGGTTGTGGAGAATATTTGGGAGTTGGTTGTGGAGGAGATGTAGGTGTTAACGTAGAGGAGATTTGGGAGTTGGTTGTTGTGGAGGAGATTTAGGAGTAGGTTGGGTTATTG
The DNA here is from genome assembly GCA_009801015.1 of Silene noctiflora. Classification (NCBI taxonomy): domain Eukaryota; kingdom Viridiplantae; phylum Streptophyta; class Magnoliopsida; order Caryophyllales; family Caryophyllaceae; genus Silene; species Silene noctiflora. The sequence goes on along the minus strand of VHZZ01009483.1, from coordinate 36,120 downwards.
ACACTTCATCAATAATTTCTTGAGAGGTGTAAACTCTCACAAATTCAGTGTCATTAGTATCTACATCCACCACATGCACTTCAATACTCAAAGGTTCCACTTCTAAAGCATTTYTATCTCTTGTAGCCCTCTCTTCTTATTCCCTCTGTTTTTTCTCTTCTACCTCTCTTTGTACCTTTTTCAGTCCCTCAGCCAACCTAAGCAAACTGATTGGATGTTTTGTGTGCTCCAACCAAACCTTAATAACATTGTCCCTTCAAAATAAGAAAACATGTTCAACAAAATCTTATCATCTCTTATATATATTTTCTTCCCCTTACCATCTTTATAAAACAGGTCATAAACAGATGGTATCAACACATTCGGTTTCAATCCCACTTCCTCAAGCTCACCAATTACATCTAATAATTGCATTAGATCAACATCATAGACTGGATAATCAAAGCTTTTACCTCCATAAATAAACTCCAACCATATTCCAGGATCCATCCTATAATTTACACACACAATGATGAAAATTAATCAAAAATATAACTCAAACCCTAATTTCATTAAAATTTTTGACAAATACTAACTTGCAACCAGATAATACTGCTTGATATAACTTAAATGAATCTAAATAAACAAATTTTTTGAAGTTATTGAAAAATCTAGATAGTTGTTAAAGATATTACCTTTAGGACGAAAATCCGTAAATGCAGGCGTGTTACAGGGGAAAAAAGAGGAGATAACTTTTGATGGATGGTGTGGGAGATAATTAATGAGAGATTAGGGTTAGGGTTCTGGGTAATTTTCGAAAATTTGGGGGRAAAATTAGGGATTTTAGTTTGGGAAGATGATTGTTTAGTTTTGGATTATGAAAATAAGGGTTTTAGTTTGTAAATTATGTGTTTTAGGTAGAATAAAGACAAAATAAGGGTGTGTGTTGGTTGTTTTGTTGGCGCTAAATGCAATTAGACAAACGGCGTTATGACGACAACCTTAGTAATGACATTTTGGGAAGGAAAAAGTCAAACAGAAGGGCACCATATGTAAAAACTTAAAAGGAGGGGCACCATGTGTAATTGGACAAAGTTCGAGGGTACCATGGGAAGAATCCGTTAAGTAAAAGAGTTACAACTTCAAAATTTACAAGTCTCAAACCAAAAAGGTGATAACAAAAGTAAAGTGGCAAAACATCTAATACTGCGGAAGCTAAACTACAACTGATGACTCAACCTGTCCAATCCCCGCAAGCTACATTAACGATCATCACCTGCTAAGCCAACTGCTCACCATCCCTGAATGGATCACCACAGTTTTGAAAAAATAAAACGGGGTCAACCAACTGTATAAATAATATAACAACATCAACATAAAAACCATGATCAACCAAGAAAACTGTAACAACCATCCTCCAAACTTCATAGTAATCAGTAACCGACTACCCACTAAGGTGTGTAGCCCTGCCAGATTACCCATCGCAACATGTAATCCACACCGCCAGTGGGGACTGCAGCCTTACCACCTAAGCCCCGCTCATCGCAACGAGTGAACCCAAATTATTAATGTGCAAATCCCCCTTGTAACGGGAGCCACAAGGAGCGAACACGGGGTTGGAACCATCTCCCGAAAATGATCCCACAACAAAATACCAATAGCCAACACAATACTCTCAATCATACAATAACCACAAAAGATCGTCACATAACATCTTATATCATTTACATAGCCAACTGAGTAGAGAAACCCTACCTGAACAACGATCCAAGCACTAAGCAGAGCAAGATGGTCTAGAAGGCCTCCTCTACAAAGTCCTCACATAGTATAGTATCAATCAATCAATGAAACTGCATACAATTGCTAAACATCCTAAAACCCCCAAATTAACCCAATTAGGGTTTGCTGACATATGACCATAAGGATGAATTAACAAGATAAAGGACTTAATGATTGTGATCTACGCTGAAAGAGATGCAAAAACATCAAAAGATGAACCATAGCCTTGGATTTGATTAGGATAATAGGAGAAGCAGTAACGTCGTTCTCTTTTTGTTAAAAGTGATTTTAAGAATGATTATGAAATGTTTTAAGTTGATAACACGCTGTTTTATATGCTTCTCGAATTATCTTAATCAAACCGCGGAAAAACTCGTAACTAACCGGACACTCGGTTGAGTATAAGACGCTCTACCGAGTAAGACACACTCGATCGAGTAAGCTACACTCGATCGAGTACCAACATACTCGCTCGAGTTCACGCCAACCAAAAGCCTGACAGAACTACCACACCAGCTACTCGGTCGAGTACCCCATACTCGGCCGAATAGCCGAGGACCATAAATTTGATGTATTACAGTCTTCCCTCCTTAAAAACGAAATTCGTCCCCGAAGTTCAAACCCATACATGTAAAAACAAACACCAACACTGACCAAAATCGAAACATACCCAAAGCATAACCAAACCATACCAAAACCATGATCAAATAACCCAAAACGGAACCAAAAACACACGCGATCATCCCCTACCCCCCCTTAAAAGAACAAGGTTACGTCCCCGTAACCAAACATACCATATCAAAAAGATGCGGATATCGCTCTTTCGTTGCGTCTTGCTTCCCATGTTGCTTCCTCGACATTGTGATTGGTCCACAAAACCTTTAACAACACCGTCTCACCATTCCTAGTCTTGCGCACCTTGCGGTCCAAGATCTCTTTTGGCACTTCCACATAAGTCAAAGCCTCATCCAACTCGATGTTCTCAATTTCTAGCACATGAGATGGATCACTCACATACTTCCGGAGTTGGGACACATAAAAAACATTATGCACTCGGTCCAAAACTGGTGGCAACGCCAATCGATAAGCCACCTCACCTATTCGATCCAAGATCTTATAGAGTTCTATGAACTTCTGGCTCAACTTTGCCCTCTTACCAAAACGCATCACCCCACACATCGGTGATGTAACACCCCTACTTACCAAGGAAGTCTGTACTAGACCTTCCCTGACAACCAAGGGTGCTACCATCTCGGTTACCCAAGGTAAGTACATATCAAATAGACCATTTAAGAACAACACTTTATTAATTTATACTTTAAGTGGACGAGAAATATAAAACTACATCACCGGCTATTACAACTGAGAACACTATCGTAACTATACTAATATCGGCGTCTGCGGTCTCCCATCCCCAAATACGATCATCACAAACAAGCATCCAATGCAGCAACTACACTTGCAAGTCAATCTGCTCACCATCCCCGAATGAATCATCACAGTTTTACAAACAACACGGGGTCAGTCAACTGTACAACAATATGAAAGCATAATAATGTAAACAACTCAAAGTGATCACCACACCGTCACCACCACCCATCAACACACCACACATCAAGCAACCGAATACACACCAAAGTGTGTAGCCCTGCTAGTGGAGGACCGCAACCACACCACTTAACCACCCACAATAACCCAAGTCCCTTAATGTGCACATCCCTCCTGCGCTGAGAGAACACAGAAGGCGAACAATGGGGGTGAGACCACCTCTCACAATGGCTCACAAAATCACAATATAAATCACACCCAACACCAACATCCACCACCAACATCGCCATCACAACATCGTCACAATCATATAATTATATCACAGTACACATTACAAGATCGTCACATTATACAATATACAGTTCTACAATCAACTGAGTAGGGAAACCCTACCTGTACCGCATTCCACGTAGCATCAATCATCAATTCAAATATACGAGCATCGCACACTGACATCAACACCTACAACAATGGTACGACTCGATTACGCACAATCATAACCCTAACCCAAGACATACAGATGGTGATGGTGACTTACCTTATCATATGATCGGTTGACTAGGTCGGAGCCGGCGTACACTTCCATTCCCGTGATAGTCTCATAGGTAGATGCTATCAAGGTGTGGGATGAGTGGTAGGGTGAGATGTGTCGATCTAGGGTTGTGGAGGAGAAAAGGGAAAAGAAAAGAAATAAGAAAAATGATTCGGGAACCGTGACTTATGCGTAATATTTAAATTTGCTGTCAGCGATGCACTCGGTCGAGACCTATGTACTCGACCGAGTCCCCTTCACTCGGTCGAGTGTACCACACTCGACCGAGTGTCACTCACTAGGTCGAGTCCAAAGACAAACCACGACTTCGTCTTGACGATTAAGGTCACATAAGTCAACTATGGTCAGTCAACGGGTCCTCCAAAGGGACGGGTATTACAGTCTTCCCCTCTTAAAGAGAACTTCATCCCCAAAGTTCAACCCCCATGGTTAACGAGTACCAAGGCTTAACTAATAAAGCCTACTACAAATTATAACTCATATTAAAGTCATCATTTTTTTAAATAAATAACGTAATAGGATACTATCCAGCGTGGCATAATATATATAGCACGATTTCGCATTATTTTTAGCAGAACGACTAACAAAATTTTCCACGCGCGCAACGCACTCTACCCCCCCCAAAAGGAACTTCGCCCCTGAAGTTCACCTTCCTTTCGGACAAGGTCACAGTCACGGTGGTACTATACCCTCACAACGGTGTCACACATCGGTTGGTCAAATAATCAAGGTCATGAAACATAGCTTATGCTCTATACAATAACACTCCACAAGGTCAATCCCCCGTTTTAGTTCAGGTCTCAAGTAGATCATGTCTCAACGCCGCTACTCGGCTAACATTGTATACCCCATTCATGCCACAAAAGTAGTACACGTGCTAAGGCAACACGCAGAAAAAGAAAGAATGCCAGGTTGGACTGTAGACACTCGGCCGATTAAAAGCAACTCGGTCGAGTCCCACAGACTCGGTCGAGTACCTCGCATTTGGTCGAGTGCCTTGCACTCGGTCGAGTGATCAATATGACCAGAAGACTCAATTTCTCTGCCCATATGGCACTCATTCGAGTGCTGCTGGTACTCGGTCGAGTTCGCTCTACTCGGTCGAGTACCTACTGGCACTCGATCGAGTCCCTATAGGTCAGATCACATCCGAAAACAACAAAACACCAACGGCTCGTACCTGCAACAAAAACCATCATGATGACCCGAGGTTACCCTAAGTCACATGTTAACAAAGAACATCCGAAGACAAACAGTTTAGGCCTTATGGACGCTTTACAAACATGGTCTAAAATTACGTGCCGTAAGGCACCAAATTTAACATAAGAAATCCAATAAACAATAACTAACAAGAAAATGAAAGAACCACCCTACCTGTCATCCTCCTCCTCCTGGCCTGCTCCCGACGAACCCCCAACATCAAATCCCCCCCTGAACCCCGATGGCCCTGCACCAGGCTCCCCTCCATAGGTAGGTGGAGGAATACCATAACCTCCTCCAAGCCACTGCCCCTGCTCGTCCAGCTGACTCCCGTAGTTGGCTTCCCACGGGCCCATGAAGCAACCCCTCTCGAAGCTCTCCGGTGTACCCCAAAAAGCACGGTCCACCCTATAGCAGTGAAAAACACCATTGTCATCACCGGGTCCCCTCCACCACGTCATCTGAGCAAGTCCCTCCCTGATACCCTGCTGCTGAGTCATCTCATGCAGCCCTCTCAACACCAAAGTGTTGGAAAGCCGCTCCGCCAGCTCACTCATCTACACTCTGGGGTCGTGTACCGTAGGGTAGCCCGAGTACCTGTACATGGGTCCTCCCTGCGGTACCAACGAGGTCTCCCCCGGGGCCTCTCTGGTCACCCTAGTCCTCCTGGCTGTGCGAGTCGGCTAGACCGGTTTCCTCCTACCCGTGGCGTAAGTCGGCTCCGGCAAGTCCATGAGGACATGCCTCGGAATCAAGTAGTCCGAGGTAGGGGGTAGCATGTAGTGGGTCCACTCGGTCAGATGGTCAACCTCGGGGAGGTTGACCGGGTCGGGCAAGGTCATCCATAAAGTACCCCTAACCCTCCAAGCCAAGGTCCTATCATCCATCACCCTAAGCCATTTCTGGCGGATGTAATAGTCCCTATCCATTGCCGGCACACTCTCGAACATGGCGGGAAAGGTGGAGGAGGGCTCAAAATTAGCTAGCCTCTGGGCTAACCGGGTAGTAATGGCCCCACAAATTAGGTAGCGGTGTGGAGACTGAGCCATGAAAGCCAAGTTGTTGCAGACAATCACCGGAGGGATGTACTAGAACCGCTCCTCCCTCTTCGGGTTCAAGTAAGACATCAGAATCATCACTTCATGTGAGTTCAACTTACTCACATCACTCCGCTCGTAGAGAAGACACGTTAACATCCTCAAGAAGATCTTCAAATTGACGTGTTGAACGTGATTTATCAACATAACACTCACATTAGTCTCCACCCCCGTCACCATGGTCAAGTACTCACTCGCCTGACACTCCTTAGCCAAATCTAGGTAATGATCCACCATTGGCCTCTCAAGCCCCAAATAGTCAACCACATCCTCCATAGACAGGTCGAAAGTTTGGTTCATCAACCGAAAGTGACAGGTCTCGGCCTCCTCATCATAAGAGAAGAAGCTCAAGAACTCCAAAGTGAAGAACTCGTAGGAGTGCTTCCTCAGTCGATACAGTCCCATCAACCCCAAGGTCTCAAAGATGTGCCTCACATCATTCTCAATCCCCAACTCCCCCAAAAAACTCGTATCCACGCACCTGGTAGCGCGAATAGTCCGGGTCATCAAAGACACAAACACCTCCCTCTGCCTAAAATCTGCAAACTCCACGGTAGAGTATTGCCCCACCGGCGGTACAACCTAACCTTGGCTAGATTGCCCTCTCTCAGCCCTAGATCTCTTAGTTGGTAAACGAGTAGGGTTGGCTCTTGGCATTCTTCATTAACATCAATTGACAACAAAATCTTTTGACTCAAGAATTGAAAACAAAGAGAAAATTTCAGATTTCCATTACTAAGAAAGGGGAAGCTTTAAGACGTATTTTTCACTCAAAATACCCAAAATCAAGTGCAAAATATGATAGCAGTAGCACCCTATAGCCTTTTTCAACCTTAAAAGAAGATTTGAAGTGACGGAAATCAAAATTTGGGAACAAACCCAAGGAATTTCGGGATTAATTTTTGCAAGATTTGGGCTCCAAAATTGCGATTTCTAGCATAAAACAAAAGCTAAAACAAATTCTAATGAAGATAATTACATTCAATACGGATTTGAAGCATGAAACTGAAATCTACCATCACCTAATTGGAGAAACTTATCACAAAAACTTATGAAACAAAAGGGTATTAGTATTACCTGAAAAGTAGAGGAAGATTGAACAAGGAAGAGATTAAGACGGAGTTGCAAGTCACTAGATCTAGATCCATAAGCTTTGGAGTGTTAGAACAATTTGAGAGAAAGTTTGAGAGATAGTTTGAAGAAGAATGTGTCGAAATATAGAAGGAAAAGAGGGTTTATAGTGTTAAAATCTTTTCCACGAAATCGGTCTAAACAAGGGCCCTCGGTCGAGTACGAGTCGCACTCGTTCGAGTGTCTGACACTCGGTCGAGTGTCCAGGGTACTCGGTCGAGTGCTTAATTGACAGCTCAAAACCCGTATTCTGCCCATTACCGCACTCGGTCGAGTGCCTTGGACTTGGCCAAGTAGGTCAGACTCGGTCGAGTGCACCTACTGTACTCGGTCGAGTTCCCAAAATATTAAAATTTAAACGAGTATGTTGTCATATCAATTATTCCTGCAATAAAGTACATCGTTTGGAGTATGAGGAGCGTCCCAGAACTCTTCACTAGTTGGTCTTTCACTCAAGAATCCCACTAAACCGTTCTATAAGATATCATTACACCTGATTCACTTACTCTTTACAGGCTAAAATTCAAGCAAATCAACAATTCCATCCGCATGTTCACGCAACTCAAGCAACTGCCTTCATATATTCATCTATACAAGTAAATACATTCACAACTTCACACCTCTAGCTGTACCCATACTTCTATAACGACATTTACCATGCATACTAGAGTGCATACACATATAAAACATACAAGACACACATGANCTAGTTGGTCTTTCACTCAAGAATCCCACTAAACCGTTCTATAAGATATCATTACACCTGATTCACTTACTCTTTACAGGCTAAAATTCAAGCAAATCAACAATTCCATCCGCATGTTCACGCAACTCAAGCAACTGCCTTCATATATTCATCTATACAAGTAAATACATTCACAACTTCACACCTCTAGCTGTACCCATACTTCTATAACGACATTTACCATGCATACTAGAGTGCATACACATATAAAACATACAAGACACACATGACCATAGACGTAACTTCACATCTGGGACCCATACGTTACGGGACCTTAAATATAGGTCCCGTCCCCGGGTTCAACTCAACACTGAAATCGATATCCCTTTGTGGAGGTAACCCTGGTATCTCATTTGGAAAGATATCCCCAAACTCCCCCACCACTAGTATCTCCAAAGCTGATGGCTCCTCTATCTCTATCTTAGTATCCTTTACATGGCAAAGGATCATAGGATACCCCTTCCTCAGGTACGACTTCAAGGTCACAGCTGCAATAATCTTGACTTTGGGTTTGACAACAAACCCACGGTAAGATACCCTAGCTCCCTTAGGCCCTTTTAAAATGACCTTCTTCTGATGACAGTATATGGTAGCACTATAGTTCCCCAACCATTCCATCCCGACTATGACCTCAAACCCATCCATTAGAAACTTAAACAAATCACCTGGAAAGTTGACTTGCCCAAGAACCATAGACACCCCCTTGTTACAACCTCCCACAAGATACAGACTCTCCTGACGGTATAAAGACTTCGTCCTTTACAGAATCATACTCCCCCAGACCTATAGACTTTGCATGACCCTTAGACACAAAGGAATGTATCACTCCCAAATCAAACAAAATGAAAGAAGGAGTACTATTGATAAGGAAAGTACCAGTAACCACTTGAGCATCGTCCTCCGCCGCCTGCTTATCCATCATGAACAACTTGTCGTTGTTCTTCTGACCTCCACCCTGCACCGTGATGGCCGATGCAGTAGACTTGACAGTTGTATTCTGATTTGCATTACCATTCTGCCACTGATAAGTCCCTCCATTGTTGCAGTTGAAGTTGTTGTTGTTGTTGCCTTGACCACCCTAGCTATGCCATGACCCAGCTGGTCGGTTGCTAGTCATACTTTGCCGTAGACCCTGAGTATAGCCTGCTCTCCACTGCCCCTGGAAGCCATTCCCACCGAAGCTAGTGCACTCATACCGCTTATGACCGGAACCGCCACAGTTGAAACACTGTAGCCCGAAGTTGCCACTGTAGCTCCTACCACCACGGCCCTCATAAGACGATCCTACAATAAAACCAAATCCACCAAAGGAAGCCCTCCCCTGGTTGAAGTTTCCACGTTTGAACCCCGAAGTCCCAGTGCCTTCGCTATCCGCCTTCCTCTTTTCAATACTCATCTCCGAAGCCCTCATGTACGCAGCAAATCTCTTTGGCGGCATTCTTTGAGCTATAAAAGGTGAACATACGTAAGCACATAGCCTAGGGGCCAAAGAAAAAATAAAACCGCCCAAAGAGGGTACTCGGCCGAGTATCAGAAGACACGCGGGCGAGTACAAGCCACTCGGTCGAGTGCAACCATTTCAGAAACTGATCAGAAGTACAAGAAAATGTACTCGGTCGATTATACTATGTACTCGGTCGAGTACTCACCACTCGATCGAGTGCTCCACACACTTGGTCGAGTAAAAAACTTATGTCCCAAAACACAAATTACCCACTCGGTCGAGTGCCAGGGGCTCGGTCGAGTATCCCATATTCGGTTGAGTTTCCCCCACTCGGTCGAGTCATGCGAAGTTCAAACTAACCTCATGCTTAAACATACATATATCGTAACATATACCCTAGCCACATGTTACTAGCTCAAACCATAGATTCCACCAACTATGCTCATACATCCCAACACATAGATCATATACTCCAAACAACTTCCATTCAACTTACTTCATACTTCATTCGACATACATGTAAGACATATAAACATACAAAGACCCCTTGACACCCCGTAGTGACCGGTTCAAAGTTGTAAAGGCAAAGTGCGGCCTTAAGACGTCTCCCAAGCCTTTGCGGTAACGCTAAACAACTCCTACGCGGGTTCATTTTATTTAGACACCTTATGTTCATTTGTTCATTGGTTTTAGGTTCCAAAATCGTTGCTCTGATACCACTTTGTAACAGCCTCATACACCAAGGTACCCTAACAAGGACTACCCCAATGTACGAAGGTGCTACCATCTCGGTTTCCCGAGGTAGTAGCATCACAATAATCATAATGAAACAAATTAAAATGTAATAAGTTTAAGTAAAAGAGTTACAACTCCAAAATTTACAAGTCTCAAACCCAAAAGGTGATAACAAAAGTAAAGTGGCAAAACATCTAATACTGCGGAAGCTAAACTACAACTGGTGACTCAGCCCGACCAATCCCCGCAAGCTACATCAACGATCATCACCTGCTAAGCCAACTGCTCACCATCCCCGAATGGATCACCACAGTTTTGAAAACATAAAACGGGGTCATTCAACTGTATAAATAATATAACATCAACATAAAAATCATGATCAACCAAGAAAACTTTAACAGCCATCCTCCAAATTCTATAGTAACCAGTAACTGACTACCCACCAAGTTGTGTAGCCCTGCCAGATTACCCATCGCAACAGGTAATCCACACCGCCAGTGAGGACCGCAGCCTTACCACCTAAGCCCCGCTCGTCGCAAAGAGCGAACCTAGATCATTAATGTGCACATCACCCTTATGACGAGAGCTACAAGGAGCGAACATGGGGTTGGAACCATCTCCCGAAAATGGCCCCACAACAAAATACGAATAACCAACACAATAATCTCAATCATACAATAGCCACAAAAGATCTCCACGTAACATCTTATATCATTTACACAGCCAACTGAGTAGGAAAACCCTACCTAAACAGCGATCCAAGCACTAAGCATAGCAAGACAGTCTAGAAGGCCTCCTCTACAAAGTCCTCACCTAGTATAGTATCAATCAATTAATGAAACTGCATACAATTGCTAAACATCCTAAAACCCCCAAATTAACTCAATTAGGTTGCTTACTTACGACCATAAGGATGAGTTAACAAGATAAAGGACTTACTAATTGCGATCTACGCTGAAAGAGATTCAAAAACCGCAAAAGATGAACCCTAGCCTTGGATTTGATTAGGATAATAGGAGAAGCAGTAACGTCGTTCTATTTTTTGTGGAAAGTGCTTTTAAGAATGATTATGAAATGTTTTAAGTTGATAACACGCTGTTTTATATGCTTCTCGAATTATCTTAATCAAACAACAAAAACACCCGTAACGAACCTGACACTCGATCGAGTATAAGACGCTCGACCGAATAAGACACACTCGATTGAGTAAGCTACACTCGATCGAGTACCAATATACTCGCTCGAGTTCATACAAACCAAAAGCCTGACAGAACTACCACATCAGCTAGTCGAGTACCCCATACTCGACCGAGTAGCCTAGGTCATAAATATGATGTATTACAAGGTTATCTGCTAAGGGATAACTGCGCTCAACCTCCACCGTTTATGAATGATTGGATGCACAATATGTGGACTACAGAGTCGCATAATTTCAGATATCAGACGAATGTTGGTAATAGTGATGGATTTAACGATGCATATATCCATGGGCAAAACCTTAGCCTGGGGGGTCGTAACAATCCCTATGCCAAAGCAGGAGGGAACCCTGTAACACCCCCATCTACCAAGGAGCCTTAACAAGACCTTCCCAATAGATAAGGGCGTTACCATCTCAGTTTCCCGAGGTAAGTAATAATCAAATGTCGATATTAGAACAATTAAGTAGTTTACAAGCGATTACAAGATAAACGAAAGAAACGATACAACTCATTAAACTAGGATCTACATGTCTACGTCGTCGTGACTCGTGGCAACTCGTCCCTTCGACACCCAGCAAGACTCCAAAGACAACCTGTCAAGACTGACTGCTCACCATACGGATCACGGTAGACACAACACAGGAAACAACAAGAAACACCACACACGGTCAGTACCATACNAGGTAAGTAATAATCAAATGTCGATATTAGAACAATTAAGTAGTTTACAAGCGATTACAAGATAAACGAAAGAAACGATACAACTCATTAAACTAGGATCTACATGTCTACGTCGTCGTGACTCGTGGCAACTCGTCCCTTCGACACCCAGCAAGACTCCAAAGACAACCTGTCAAGACTGACTGCTCACCATACGGATCACGGTAGACACAACACAGGAAACAACAAGAAACACCACACACGGTCAGTACCATACCAACATACAACCACCATAATAACAAGCACAAAAAGTATCACAGCATCATCACCCTTCCACACCACATCACACCACTCCTCAACACATCACCGACTACACACCTGGTGTGTAGCCCTGCCAGTGGAGGACCGCAGCCATTCCCACCTAAGCCCCGCTCATCATACCGAGCGATAACCCATGTTCATTAATGTGCACATC
>VHZZ01009479.1:33663-44203 GCA_009801015.1 Silene noctiflora | reverse complement strand
GCGCGGCGGTTAGGGGTTGGCGCGGTGACGAAGGGTTCGATGAGGGTGGTCGTTGTCAGGCAGCTAGGTGGTTTGTTGGTGAGGAAGGAGGGCGGATGGGTGGTGTGTTTGGGATGGTGTCAGGTTATCGGCTGGAGGCTGTGGGTGATGGCTGGAGGATGTGGGTGACGGCTGGACTGGAGTTGATGATGCGAACGGCTGGAGGGGGTGGTTGGGTTGGTTGTTGGCTGGGACAGGGATGGTGGTGGGGAAGGGAGATACGGGATGGCTGTGTTTTTTTAATAATAATTAGTTTGTTCTTTTTTAATATTAATTAATTAATTAGGTGGTGGTGGGGATTAGAAGAGAGATACCAGACTAATAATTAGTGTTTTTTTAGTTTTTAGTTTTTTTATTGATTAATTTAATTAGATTTTTTTATTAATTAACTATAATAATTTATTTTTTTATCTATTYAAAATTTTAGGACGTTGACCATTTTGAAAAGGTCGTGAATGGTAGTGGTGAATGGTGATGGGAGACAAGAGAAGGGAGGATTGAGGGAATGAAGAAATGACAAGGGTAATATTGTAAAAGTCGTATGTGAAAGAGTAAAATCCGTATGTGAAAAAGCACGTCCCTTTTTAAAATCAGACACATTAGTATACGGAATAACTAAATTTATTTCATTCTGATACCAAGCAGGCTATGATACTTGAATTTTTGTCACATAAATTGTGTGTTGAATTTATTAATGTTGGATGTGAACATGTGCTTATGTAGATAGGTGTAATAAAACCGCATCCTTAATCTCGTTCATGTTTGTAATTGTAATTTGTAAATTAAACTATACGGAATACTGCGCATTATGTGGCACGGAGTATAACATAGTCGTCGCCCTCAATTGTAATTGTACATATGAAAATTTGGTTCAGGGTTATGCATATTTATCCCAAGGGGAACCGTGTTGAAGAAGGAGATGACTGTATTTCAGTCTATGTAACCATGGTAGATAAACTCGATCAAAGTACCTTTGTTAACGTTGCCCTCCGCCTTTTCATCTACGATCAAATAAGGGACAACTACATGATTGTTCAATGTACGATCTTTCTTACTTAATTTCTAGTATTTCTTCACATTAATGCACAATTCTGTACTTTGCTCCCCTAATATATATTTGGTGTGATCGATTGCCACCTTGCAGTTATAAGGGATAAGCGCTTTTCCCCCATGAAGATGTCCTGGGGATACCTAAATTGCTACGAGTTGATCATTTCAACGATCCTTCTAACAGCAATTCTCCCTTTCGACGGGTCGAATACCTGCGACGGACATTTTGTCTCACAAAACGAATAAAGCAAGTGGTGGGGCACCCCCCACTTGCTTTCCTCTCTCCTCTCATGGGGCTTTTGTGAGACAAAGTGGTACCCGTCACAAGCTTGCGACGGGTACCTCCGTCACAAGGGAGAATTTGTGTCCTTCTAATGGGTTTCTAGTTAATGATAGTTGTACTTTCGGTGCTGAGGTTCTTGTCCTCGATCATGGTCATCTTCGAACCCCTCTTTTATCAAATGTAACCCATTATACAAGGTACACATGGAGAATTGAGAAGTTCTCAGAGATAAAGGGTGGTGACCCAGAATATTCACCTATGTTCACTTTTGGTGAATGATCTTGGTATGTATATTGCGAGGTTTTCTCATACGAAATTAAGTTTGGATCTTGTTTTACATTATAGAGTACTCCTTACTAATACTATTTGAGACAACTTATTTTTCCATAACTCTTAGCTTAATTCGATATTTATTTGTTAGTAAAATAAATAACTTCATTGACATCTTGCTGAACTATAACTCCCCTTAGTGCTTTACATGTCTCTTATGAATGGCCAGCTTTCACAGTTTCACGCACATTTTACTGTTTTTGTAAATGTTTGTTGATAATCAAATGGACAATTGAACTAATATTTCACTATTTTTTGGGAAAATTTAAAACTTTGTCAGTTTATTTTCTCCGTATCAAAGTTGGGGTGAAATATGAAAGGACTAATTAAAACTACTTCGCAGAATGTAACCTGGTAGTCCGTAAAAAAGTTAAGGCGTACAACGGAGTTATTTCATGTCCTGTATATTGTTGTCTCTATATATTATTGACTTAGACGTACGAGTACCTTGTCTCACATAAGACTAACTAAAAAGATACAACGTCCGTCCAATTAAACCCCTGCAAAAGGATGAGGAAAAGCTCCATGTTTTAATTCATGCCTGCATTTTGCTCCTTCCCTACTCTTTTCCCACTGTGTCGTCACTGATGGCTTGACATAGAAGTATTAAACTCTCAACTGTTTATCTATAAATCTAAATTTGTTTGGTCAATTGTCCAGGAAATTAAGTTTGTATCCAAATGGGCATAAAGAGGAGAAAGGAAATACACTTTCAGTATATTTGGAGCTTCAGAATGGCGATGACTTGAATAAAGGAACAAATTATGCACAAAATACATCATCTACCTGATGAATCAAAACACTGGAGAATGCTACAAGACAACTGGTGAGATTCGCCGATTTTTAAGATAAAAAAACATCTCATTAGACATCATCTTGATATTAATTTAATCGGTTTTACTGCAGATAAGGCTACCTGGTTCAGTTCAAAATCAATTGCTTGCGGCTTCCCAGCATTTTTACCTCTCGTTGATAAGAAGCGCTACTTGTCCAATGACATTATGGTCATCCAAGTTCAGATTAAAGTGATGTTCCTGCTGAAAGATATGGAGCATGAAGACAAAGATATCGCCATCGAACTAAAGGCTGGAATGCGTTTTTTTTTTTTTTTTTTTTTTTTTTTTTTTTTTTTTTTAAGATTTACCTTGCTTTGAAAATTAAACAACGTAATGTTGACATTTACGAGTAAATTTATTCAATTTAGTAGCCTTTTGAACGACAAACATTCTCTCAACTTTCGTAACAAAAATCAACAAAATAGTACTCACTCCGATGTTCCTATTTCATTTACATTGTTTTAATATTCGTTTGACCTAAATTTTTTCCAATAGTTTATGTTAAGACCACAAGGAAATAACATAGAGAATTAGTATGTGAAAACAATGGGGAAGGCGGAAGCCAGACCAACACAAGTTTACAAACCTATCATCTGGGTGAACCACCTTGGAGGATGTTAAAGTTATGGACGATTTGAAGGCTAGAAAGACTTCTAAAACATTTTGTGTTGAAGTTTAGAGAAATAAACTAGTGATAGGTTATATACCTTGGAAATGAAAAATGAGTTGCACTTAGAGCAAATTTAATGTCATGATTTTCCCATTTTGTTATGTGTGACCTGACCGCCTCGTGGTGTCTCTCTAGTTCGCAACCAGGCATGCGAAGATAACCTCATCCTCCCGCGTAAAGGAGCACGGACTGTTGGAAGTAATGTTAAGGCTAGCAATGTTGTCTAAATACATTGTATTAAAGAGATGCCTTTCATTGCCTCGTAAAAACATCGCACCATTACTTGCATGTTTATAGCCATAACTCCATGTTTATGGCCCATAAATGTCATGATTATAGTGGTGGTTATGCCACTAACATTGTGATTGTGAGGCTAATTAATCACTATAAATAGAGAAGTGTAGTCATTTGAGAAACACGCATCTTATATATTTCTCTTACTACTTCTCTATGATAATTTTGAGCCTATCATATGAGTTCCAACTCCTAATTGTTGAGTACACAACTTTTAGGAGTGTGACCTTGGGGGATGACGCCCATTCCGATTTGTACCGTAGTCGGGGCGATTTCGTTTCTCATTCAGTGACCTCCATACTACGACAGAACAACATATATTCTCTCAATATATCTTCGCCCCTATAGTGACCCTATATATTTCCAACACAGACTACGGAGTATTTGATTTTTTTTTGGTCGCAAGCAATTTGAATGAGTTGACGGTTCATAATGTTGTCATGCTCCAAGTTTGGTCATTATTTATATTTTTCTGCGGAGTATTAAAAAGTCCTTAATCTCTATATAATTCGGAGTACATGTTTGTAAGTAAGTAACAGAACATCCCACTGCCCTTCTACTCACCCCATAAACATTTTTACTCATTTACTAGACATTCCTCCTGCTGAATCCTGCACATTCCTCATTTTACCGCCAACGTCAGCCATCTAAGAATCTTCCCCTGCAACAAACTAACAAACTCCCCTAACACAAACCCCTTACTCCATTCTCCATTTCCACAACAACGATCAACAATGGCACCCTCCATCTCACCCCTCCTCTCCTCCTCCTTCCTCCTTCTTCTCCTTACCACCACTACAACCACCGCAATCCCCGAAACCACCATCGCTTCCGCCGCCGAAATCCTCTCTAACAACAACCACAACTCCATCTCTCTAACCCTCCTCTTCATCTCCACCACCCTCAATCTCCCCTCCCTTCCCTCTGCCACCCTTTTCGCTCCCGCTGATTCCGCCTTCTCCGTATCGTCTCCCGGACAACCCTCCCTCCCTCTCCTCAAATACCACTTTTGCCCTCGCCTTCTCACTTCCGGCGATCTCCTCTCCCTCCCCTACGGCTCTCAAATCCCCACTCTCCTCCTCAATTCCTCCCTCTCTATCACCTCCACCATCTTTGACAACTTCGTCGCCCTCAACAACGTCAAAATTACGCTTCAACCTCTGTTCTACGACCCCGTCTTCACCGTTTACGACATCGATATATTCTTTAGTCCGACCTACTGGATTGATGACTCTGTCTCCGAATTCAGCCCCGGTCCGACTTACCCCACCAACGACTGCCACTTCAGCGAGCCGGCCTCGGGTGTGTACTGGGAGGCTGCGGCAGCATTGCGCTCGCGCGGGTACTCTCGTATGGCGGGGTTTCTTGACGTGCAAGTCAGTCAGTTTAATGGTGATAATGTAATTACAGTGTTTGCTCCGAAAGACGAAGCGATGGAAGGGTATTTGAGTAATTTCAGTGATTGGGGTTCGGTGTTCTTGAGGCATGTGGTTGGGTGTGAGATGAATTGGGGTGATTTAGTTGCGTTGAATAATAATCAAGTTGTTCTTGGGACTTTCTTGAAAGGATTTGGGATTAAAATTGAGAAAACTTCAGAGGGTTTTTTGGTGTTTAATCAGAATTTTACTGTGAATTTTCCTGATTTTTACCGAGGTGACAGGATCTTGGTTCATGGGTTGAGTGGTGTTTTCACTGTGCCACAAGTGGATAATAAACTTGCAGGTCAAGAAGTTAGTGAAGGAAGTTCGTACACTATCACACCGAGTGTCGTTTTGAAGACGGTTTCTGATCATGGTGAATTTTGATCCCAGCTTGGAGTAGCAGGATCTTGATTTTACTGCTGGTTTTCTTGTTTTGGTCCTGTGCCTGATGTGTGTACTGAAAATACCTTTTGATTCCTGTTCTTTTGATTATTAATTAGTATTGTGAAGCAATTGGAACTGCAGCATAAGGTGTCAGTGATTTTAAGCTGTTATGTTGATTCATATTTTAATGTTAGCAGCAATATACTGTTTTGTTGATCTGATATCAGAGGATTCAGAGCATCAGATCATTCTGTGAGTGTCGTTTTGAAGACGGTTTCTGATGATGGTGAATTTGGATTCAAGCTTGGACTGGTTGATTGTAGCAGGACCTTGATTTCACTGTGAGCCTTTCTGGGTTCGTTTATGTACTTGAATTGTGTGTTGAAAACGCAATTAGATTCATGTTTTTTGATTAATTGGAATTGTGAAGCAATTGGATATGCAGCATACTATGTCAGTGATTTTAAAAATGTTACAATGATTCATGATTTCAATGTTAACAGCAATATGTTGCTCTGATAGCAGAGGCATCAGAGCATCAGATCATTCTGTGAGTGTTGACTGACTAATGATAGAATTGTGAATAAAATACAATTGTTAGTATGTTAATGGCAGTTGATAATCAACTGCTATCAGAGTTTGATTTTGTTCTTCTTGATTTGATTACCATGTTAAATGCTCAGTTTGGTAGCTGCATGAATCTCTGGGTTGAAAATAATGGTAGTTTCGATAAAGATGATGCCAGGAAATGCAATTCCGAATTTTTAGCGGCTGTCAAATTGTCCAGGTCTAGATCATAAGATCAGTAAATTAATTCTACGTAGTAGAGATGGTCTAATCTAGATTCTATTTAAATTAATCGGTCCGATAATATTACTCCAAATTTTAACCAAGTGTATATTCTAATACTCTCTCCGAGTCCATGCCTTATAGACTTCGAACACATATACCCGAGGATTTATCGAGTGCACACCAAAGGTAGCGGCTGCGGCTTCCCTCGTCACAAAAAAAAAAAAAATACTCTCTCCGTCTAAATTATTTGTTGACTATTTTTTTGCCTTTTTGGGTATACAGCGTCTAATTTTAGTTTGGATTCAAGCCCTTAAATTTTTTTTTGTTCAAATGAGCGCACTATGTCGCGGGTGAGAAGCGAACCCCCAACCATGTTCATGGTTGGGGGGTAAGAGAGCTCTGACCACTTGAGCTAACTCTTGTTCTCGGATTTAAGCCCTTAGTGATTAAGCTATAAACAATCCTTATCAGTTAACCAAAGTATTTGTGAATATCAGCCCGTCTTGCTTGTGACGGCCACAAGCTTGTGACGTCTCACAAGCCTCTCCCCACTTACCTCTCCCACTTGCAAGTTTGTCTAACTTGTGACGACGTCACAAATGAGAATTTGTGTGTGAATATATAGACCAAATTTATCATTGAATATAAATCATTGAATAACTTTATTGTTATGGTGAATGATGTCAACTTTCACCTATGTAGTAACTCCCATATTCTAAATTTCTCGGTTAAAATGTTTTTTCGTATCAATAAATTGGTGGATTATTTATTTATAGTTTTGTGCGTAGACGGTTCTCTTAAAAAAGATTATTATTAAGAAATAAACACATTTTTAGTGCCACTTATACATGGGTAGGATGGTCTTTAAATTAAGAGGACATTCAAGTAAGACAACCTACTAGTTGACAATGCATTTGAAGTAGGTAGGCATTCATGTAAGACAACCTGCGGTGTAAATTTACTCCTACGAGTCCAATCCAATACGAATAGTCGAATAGTATAAGATTCCCGTTGCGTGTCAAACTGAAATCGGCGGAAAACTACAGTGTCTCACTCTCAGTGTCACTCCCAATTTCAAAGGATAAGAAGAGATATACAGAATCAAATGGCGAATATAGACGGCAAGAAGGCGCACCAATTGTTCGCCAAAATTGGCGGCAATGGCGTCGCCCAATTCCTCGTCGCCGCCGCCGCCGCACTCTTTGTCCGTTTGCTTTCGGGACCTGGTCCCTCTCTTTTACCCGATTACGAAATTGACGATCAAAACAACGCCAATGATTACGACGACACCCAGGATTCTACCGCTGGCGGAAAAGTGTTCCCGGTGACTATCCGTTGGAGCAACATCACCTGCTCACTTTCTAACAACAAGTCTAATTCTGTAATTTTCTTCTCTTCCTCTCCTCCATTCATTCCTTCTTTCGGATTAATGTACGAAGTTAAATAAATGATGGTCACTTGTACCCTTAGTATGGGCTAATCCTACTTGTACCCTATTTTTTCTGGAAATCCCGCTTGTACCCTTCGAGTTCCTAATTATTCTCACTTAGACACCTTAAGTATAGTAAATGATGAATATTGATCGATTAAGTGGGGAAGAAGGGTAAAAGATACATATAAAATGAATTTGGACGAAAAAACAATGTTTGTTGGAGAGAAAACAAATATATATCTCAATTACGGTACTCTTCATCATATTGTTTACATAGCCCTCAACATCTTATTTGACGGTACTTAACACTTCTTCTCCACTTTTTAATGACAAACGAGAATTCACTTAACATCTTAATTGTTGGTGCTTAGTATTATGGTCATGATTCCTATGTAACTAGGATGTTGGAGTGTTCGCTTTCCTTAAAAGTAGGGGTGTAAGTCAGATTAGGCAATACTTGAGGGGTATAAGTGAGACTAAACTAGTAAATTGGAGGGTATAAGTGAGCTTTCTTGAAAAGTAAGGGTATAAGTCGGATTAGCTCATACCAAAGGAGTACAAGTGAGAATTTCCCATAAAGGATTATGATTACTGGCGTTGTCAAAGGAGTGATTATAGCTTTGGTATGCTGTGCTGATTGCTAATTAGCCTATTTCCTGCTAGACTGCTAGTAGATGATGTTCTCTTGATTAGCCTCCTTGAAGATAGAGGGGTTGTTAAT
The DNA here is from genome assembly GCA_009801015.1 of Silene noctiflora. Lineage (NCBI taxonomy): Eukaryota > Viridiplantae > Streptophyta > Magnoliopsida > Caryophyllales > Caryophyllaceae > Silene > Silene noctiflora. Next base: position 35,951 of record VHZZ01009479.1, on the reverse strand, counting down.
TTCCATTATTAATGAAAATATCGAATTGAGTTATTGTGGACTAGGTCTACGAGTGAAGTTTAATTATTGATTAAGACACATATGATGCCAAGATCGACAATTAACTTAATTCGTGGAGCATGCGAGACGAAAGGGCAGTGTAGTATATGATATACAGTAGAGGACTAGAATTTCAGAGCTCATTTCACTCCTTTACTAACCGCATTTTGATATGTGCTTTCTAGCATTTGGCACGAGAAATGATTTCTCAGCTAACTGTTGGGAATGATTCCTGTGTCGTTTAATGTGACACTTTGGCAATGGATATCTTGTAGGCAATTTGATCTTGGCTAAAGTCTTGTTTAGTTTCCCGATGGATAAAGGGGTGTAAAATTAAAATATTTTTGATGTAGGTAAAATTTCTGCTGAACAATATCAGCGGCGAGGCTAAACCTGGAAGGCTGCTGGCGATAATGGGGCCATCTGGGTCAGGAAAGACAACATTGATCAATATTCTAGCTTGCCAGCTTGCAGAGTCACCTAAGTTAAAACTGTCGGGCCTTTTGGAGGTCAATGGCCAACGCACTACAAAGAAATTGTACAAGTATGTGCAGTTTGATATGAATCTTATATCAAAGATGGTCATACAGAGTATTTATTATATCCTCATTTGTGCCTGCTCTTGCTGTTCTAGGTCAGCATTTGTAAGACAGGAAGATCTCTTCTTTTCTCAGTTGACTGTGCGTGAAACACTGTCTCTTGCTGCTGAACTCCAGCTTCCGCAAATGTCTTTCAAAGAAGAAAGAGATGATTATGTTAATAATCTTTTGAGTAGACTGGGCTTGGTAAGACTTTTGTTTTGAGTACATTTTTCATATTGGGTTGAATTTGGAATATTGTTTCCTTTTTACCTTGTTTCTTATTGGCTACCTCCATCCAAACTTTTTTCTCTTCTTTAATTTTTTATTGCCCTTTCCCCACACAATAGAAATAAAATCATTATGGTTCACCTTTTGATGTCTTTAGGCCTATAGTTTTGGTAATAAAGTTTGTCTTAGTCTGTTGTACAAGCGTTCCTCGTATGAGGCTTACACTGATGTGTTCCATTGTCTATTTCTTCTGAGGTTTTCCATATCTGAACTTTGACAGGTTCTTTGTCAGCGTGTCAGTGCTGTCGAAGAACTAAATATTTATGTCTAAAATATTTGTTTGCGCTTATGATGAACTTCATTTCGGGAGTTTCAACTGTTAGCTGTGACGTGGTACTCATTTCTTCCAAAGGTCAGTTGTGCAGATTCAATTGTAGGTGATGCCAAAGTTCGAGGTATTAGTGGTGGAGAAAAGAAGCGTTTGTCTCTAGCATGTGAACTAATTGCTAGTCCTTCAGTCATATTTGCAGATGAGCCCACAACTGGTATGTCTGCTTTTGTTTTCGTATTGCATGCTTATATGTCTTTGCTTTTAAGTGTAGTTTAGTCTCTCTTCATTATTTGGCATATGCACATTTCACCAGTTAAACTTAATATCTCTATTTCCTTCGTCCCATAAATTTGGCCATGTTTCTATATTGGTTTGTCCCTCAACAAACTCATCACTTCCTAAATTTTAGTAAGTTCAATGATGAAGGAAATTAAATTGTTCAATTGGCAGATTAACAGAAAGTATTATGCGATTTTTCTCCATGCTTTCTTGAAAATGAGTTGTAGACTTGTGTTTAACTAGTCCAATCTGTTTAAATGGTGGAATATTATTGCACTATTTTGCAGTTTCTATCTTGTTGGAAAAGATCATTGATTTACAGTCTGTTTTAAATAAGTGCCCAGGTTTCATGCAATTCTGATTAAGATCACTCTTTCTATATAATGTTAGGTTAAGAGTGGAGTTTAATTTCTGTCCCCTTCAGAAAAAGACATTTGAGGCAATGGGGAAAAGTGAGGCTAATTTGATTGTTTTTTATACTCTTTTCAAATACTATTTCCTTTTATCAAAGTAATTATCTCAATTTGGGAATCTTAAGTAGTTGTCTTCTGTACTAAAGAAAAAGTATTTCTTCAACGGCATGTGTCCAACCACATGACACCGTACACATCTGAAATGATTGATAAGTTAAGCTTACAAACTTTTGATTTCTTATTTCTTATATAGCCTAGAATTTTTTTGCCCTTGAAATGGATTTAGAGTTCACTGTCATAATGTGAGGATTTGTTTTAGCTTTAATGAATGGATGTTCTCGACAAAGCTTGGGCTTGCAAGGTGCTGGCAGCAAAGCTGGTGAAGAGTTAGGAACGATAAACACCTAAGAGGGGGAG
>VHZZ01009477.1:15654-39590 GCA_009801015.1 Silene noctiflora | reverse complement strand
GGCAGAACCTGATTCCAAAACTGACCAAAACTTACTCGACAGAGTAAGCCCTACTCGATAGAGTAACTATAGGCACAAAAAACCGTAGTATTACACCTTATCCCTTGTGAGATGTGGCGTCAACGAGAGAGAGGATAAGGGGGGTATTTGGTGTGTGAGAAGGGAATGGATAAGGATGAAGGAGGTTATGGAGCAACACATCATCATCCTTGGTGTCTCCTCTATGCCGCCATCTTAGCTTGTACGGACTAGGGGCGGACTAGGCTTGAGCTGCCCTAGTGACCCTCGAGCACTTGTGAGCTAGCTTTCACTCTCCGTGAGCTGCGTATACTTGAGTGAGTTAGTCGTGAGTTGGTGTGAGCTAGCAAAGAGTTAAGTTGAGCTGGCCGTGGCCTCGTACTCTTGTGTGAGCTTCATGTGAGCTGCCCCGGACGTACTTGAGCTATGTTATGCGCCTAATAACCTCAATATGGGCAAGAAAAAAGTGGTGAGTGACACTTGGCTATGGGATATAAACTTCTTACCCAAATAACCTCAGGAGCAAAGGGCTTCAACTTCTGAGGAATTTTATTCATAATAGTAGGGCTCATCTCCTTTACCTTGTTTTGTATCGAAAACGCACCGTGGCGAGAGCCGGAAAAGAAAGTGTGCTCACTTCAAAATGCTTGGTGTGATGTAACATTATATGTTATCCTCTAAAGTTTAGGATTTTTCGCCTTTGCTGTTAGTATCCCAGGTGGTTCCGGAAAGTCACTTCCTGGAATCGAGTATAAGGAGTATGAGCTTAACTCATATTCCGAATGGTTGCAAAATAAGGTCAATGATGCTTACCTTTGGGATAATTACTATAAAAAGACACTTATTAGCCATCATGTGTGTAGCGACATGACTACCAAATATAGGTTTGAAACCCTTGATGGACTGCATCTAAGACATCTCAACCCTTTTGAGGTAAATTTTTAGTTAGTTCTATAAAGTTTTGTTTTCATTCTCTAGCTGCAATATATGGTTGACTTTAATAAGGATTGGATTGGATTGGATTGGATCAGAGTATTATATATGTTCTATAAACCACTTGTATTTAGCCGTGATAGATTCAAAAAAAATTCTCCATGGAATTACAATTAAAAATATTAGTGTTATTATACATAAAAAAAAAAGTAAAAATTAAAATAACAATTCTTTTTCACTATTTGCTTGTTTCTGAAATACCTTTCAATTTTCACCATCCCCCATTTTGCAAAGTTTTCCGAAACAGATACTCAAGACCGTCTTTTGGCCAAAAAATTGGACAAATTAAATTACACATTGAAATTTTATTTTCCGGCATCCTTGTTATAAAAAAATGTATCGAGTTAATTTTTAAGACGGATAAATGCAAGTTGGCTTTTATTTAACCGGTTTTTTTCCGTTTTAAGAAAGAGTGACTGATTTATTTAAATGTTCAACTGTCAGTCTGGTTGTTGCATAGCCTCAGAAGAATGTGGATTGAATTATACAAGTCCAACAGTTTGGACAAAGCCTGAGAACCGGAACTACACAAACATGGACTGCTATAAGTGGAGCAACGATCGGACGACGTTTTGCTTCAATTGCCAATCTTGTAAGGCTGCCTTCGCTAATGATGTCGCAGAATACTGGTTTTATGCGGGAATGGTTTGTTTCGCTATGCTGCTCAAAATAGTCTTCGAAATCTTAGCAAGTGCTCTCATTATTATGTGTTACAACAATGATAATAATAACAGGCTTTTATCTTAATAGTAAAAATCGAGATTCAAGCTATTAACATAATAAAATAGCTCACCAAAATGGTTGTACTTCTTTCTGTTGTGAAAAATTATTACCCTATTTGATAGTTTGGGGTATGCAGAATGAAAACACCATCTTATCGTGTTGCTAATATTTAGTAAAAGTTGTATACATTTGAGCCTAGATGAGTTTATAATTAGCATGCATTTTAAGACCATTCTAGGTTGAGTACGAGACCAAGATAGTCGAGACTCTGTTGATAATGGCGTTATAGTAACCCGGTATGTGAATACTGAGCAACCCATGATAGTCTAGCAAATGTTGATAACTTGGCCAATTTCGTGCCTTAAAATGAAATACATAAGGTATACCCAAAACAAGATAAAAAGCCAAAAACAAACAGGCTACCATGCTGACTGTCCTCCCTAGGCAAAATAATACTAAATCAAAAGACAGCAAATACCAACATCCGAATAAAATTGTGCATCCATGAGAGCAGTGTGTTCAACATTCTTCCCTTGAGAGCATACCATACCAACCGCCTTCCCCGTCTCAATAGAGACTTCCTACAAGTCAGGTTCGAAATCTGGTGGTGCCGTCGAATCAAGCTTCTTAAAGACGATGTCATTCCTCTGCTTCGCCAGGCCACTATTATTCCTTCTTCCAAACTGTATTTAACCCTGCCAGGCTGCCACTGCAGTTGTCTCCGACAAGGAGGAGAGCCATAATTCATGGTTTTCTTTGCCTTTATTGTTTCCCAAATTGCTCTCATAACTACTCCACTAAGTCACCACTGCCAACAACAGTTACCATAAACCCAATCTCGCAATACAGACTTAAGCATTAATAAAATTCGGATGGCTTCTATTAATCAATGCTCTTCCACCCTAACTTGTGAATCTGTTATCTTTATTCTCCTGAACCTTTTTATTACTGTCTTATGCGGCACATTCATGAAATTTTGCAGTTTATCGAACATTTCTACTCGCATGAGCTCCCGGAAAAAAGACCGTGTGGCATCACCAATATAACTGTAGGAATGGAGTGCAAAAAGGATACTCTTGAAAAGTACCAAGGATTTGACCCAATAAATACCTCTCAAAAGACTTCCAAGACCATCTTTTGCTTCATCAAAACATGGCAGCCGCAAATCCAGCTCTGCTACCCGCAATGTAGTTGGACTCCCCACAAACTCATAATTTGCGGCTAGACAACCAGTGAACCGTAGTTGTTCCAGCTTGGGTGCATCAATCAATATTTTATTGCTGTTGTACCGGTTACACCGTAAATTTACAACCAAGGACTTGAGATGTGGAGACGATATATCAACAACATGATCATTCTCTTTCAATCTCAACCGCAAAGTTAAAACTTCCAATAACGAGCAAGACTTAAATAAAGTAGCCATCAGATAACGATTAGAGTCGCCAAGGTTCATCATCGTAAGCTTCTTGAGATTAGGGAGCTTCACCATTCCATTATCAGGCAATTTATAAGTAGTTTCTTCTCGACAATTTAATTTCAACTCAACTAAAGACTGAGTTTGAAATATACAGGCAGGGAAAAAGAGCGAATGATGTTCTTCTATCGAGATTTTCTCCGGATTTCTAGAGCAAACCAGCGGAAGCCATGATTGTAAACGAGACTGACAGAGTTCGGCTGGGCCATCGATAAAATGACCAGTTAAACCGAAAAGGAAACTGTGGAGCTTGAGCAAGGGGAGCTGGCTGAGTATATGGTCTATAGGACTATAGTAGTCAAGAATTTCTCACATCTACCAGAGTAAGATTTGATAATGTCATAATTGTGTACAGAAATGCGGGTGATGCACGTCCAGAGATATCGCCAATGGTGAGACAGGACGGAGGTGGTAGCAGCTGTTTTGATGGGGAGAAGAGAAAGGATTTCATAGAGAAGGAAGTCTGGGAGTGAGCTTAATCTGTCTTGCAGTTGTTCGTTGCAGACACTGTTGATGGAGTTGTTTCCCATCAAACAACGCATCCTTTTCGCTCCCTGAGAACGAACCTCAAGACTCCTTATCACAGACTGACTATTAAAGATCAGAGAACTGGGCAGACCGGCCTGTCAACGTTTAGCTTGGATCTTCGAGGATTAGCAGCTATGCATGAAGAAAGTGGCAAATAAAAACGACATAGAAGAGGTAATTTTGTGTATTTATACCAGAGATGTCCGAGCTAAATCACAACTAGATACCGAATAGGAAGCCGATAAACGGTAGGAATAGGAGTATTCTCAATATATACCCCCCTACTATTCACAAAAACGAAATTAAAACCGAAAAATTACCTTTATAAAAGACTTGTGCAAAATTAAAAGTGTTCCATATCCCTTATCTCTCGCAGCCTTTTTCACATCGATTGAGGGTTAAATTTGGGAAGAGTAAGAAATCCCGTTGGAAATCGGTAAGAATTAAATTCGATATTCTACCTAGTTTCCCTATATCTTTCTGCTATATCTGGCGAAATTGACCCGATTTGAATAATCCAAACTCAAGATCCAAACTTAACCCAAAATTCGAATTGACCCGATTTACTATAACCCGACTTGGATAATTATTGTTGCAAACTGATTATTATCCATGACAAACTAGATAATAGCTGACTCAAAAATGACTTCCGAACCCGAAATAAGGAGACTTAACCCGATTGACCCGTTCGCCAGATTTAGGTGTATCCCTCTTTTTGAGCTAAAAATCTTTTATTGTCTATAATCCTTGCCTACCAACTCCGAAGATGACATTTTTTTCAAACTAAAGATCGATTAAATTGAAAAAAATTGTTATGTTATGAACTCATAATCAAGAAATATAGTCAGTCAATGTATATTTTGTTAAAAACATTTGACTGACCATAACCCTTGTTGCAAGTTAATAAAGTGACAAAAACATTTTTTTAATCTTAACCAAACACATACTTATCAAACAAGTGTTTTTACTCGCTTTTTATAGAGGAAGTACAAAGACTGACTAAAAAAGGTACCCAAAAAAACAGACAATGATAGGTATATGATTTGTGTAAACCGGTTTTACGCAAAATCACCAAAATAATAATTAGTCATTAACTTTTTATTTTCCCGTTTAGGTAGACTCACAAAGCTTTACAATATATAGAAATAATAACATAATATAAAACAATGAGCCTCTCTCTTAATTCGGCCATATCCATCGTAACAATGAGCCTCTCTCTTAAGTCGGCCATATAAAATCGCTTTACAAGGGACGGTCTGAGTATAGGGTGTATAGAGAAGAAGGGTGGGTAGTTTACTAAGTAACAATTTCGCATTTGCGAATGGCGGATTTGAGATTGATTTGAATATTTGGCCTTGAACGTGACATGACGAGTTCTTTCCATGCCGAACCCGGGTGAGTTAACGGGCTTTGATCCTTATGAAGTTCGTAAATTGACTCTGCTTCATCATTAATCTCACTAAGTATGCTTAAGCATTTTATCTCTTCAACATCCACTAATAATCTGCTATACCCATCTTTCCATCCTATCAACTGCATCATTTAAACATTCAACATTGTTTATCATGCACTTAATCAAGAATTGCTCAATATCTACTTAACCAGATGTTTCGGGTTCGAGTTTTAGAAATGCAACAATGTTAAAAGTTAGAACTCATAAGGAAGAGTGTCCTAACTGATTCGAATCGGAACTAAATTAAATGATATACATAGAAAAATGATGTAAGATTATGTCATGTATGAGACCCTATGATTAGCATGAATGGGGGACATGGAATAATAAATAAAGGAGTAAAAAAGTGAATTAGAGTTGGGAGAAAGATGAAGGTGCGTACCATGGGTGGACCGCCGACGGTGTTAGTGCAATAAAGACGAGCATTGTCAACCAATTGTGAATATTGTCTAAAGCAACTTGCAAATCTTTTATGCGAATTCAATTGTGATTTCACTCTTACTGCTCTTTTTACCATTACTGCTCTCCTGTCAAATTTCATAATTCAATTATATACATTTCCACCTACTTAATTTTCCTCCATACTTTGTAAATTGATAAGACTGCAACTTACTCTAGTGGTAATGCAAAATGTTATCAAGACGAGTTATGTAGGAAAAGTAGAATACCTGATACCCCTAACAACAGCAAGATAAGCATCACAAACAACACCAACAAGTTCAATCCGATAAGGCTTTCTATCTTTTACTTGCTCTGATTTCTCATCAGGGTCATCGCCTCCAATTCTCTCCCAATAGTTTTCGATGGTGCTACCATCCTCAGCAACCTTATACCCGATTCCCATCCGGTACCGCCACTTGTGAACATTACGGGCCATCTCTACAGTTTGCTCCACAAAGGGTGCCCATGATAATGTTCCGTCCATTATCACATCTCTTCCTTCGTTTAGTGCTGTCACTAGTAAGGATGATGCTGCATCTGTTGATGATTGGTGTACCTATTCATTAACAAACTTAATTAGTTACATATTTAAATTCGCTGATAATAATTACTAAACACGATTATAAAAAAAATTAAACACTATACAAAATATCAAATAAAACCGTTGCCATTAAATAAGATACATAGGATAATATACATATGGTTTACCGTCTTAATAGGAAAATCACCCGTAATACCATATGGTATTGCATATTTGCATCTAAGCATTACTAGATAAACGTCTAAATTACTCTCACGCATCCGATCATAAATAAAAGAAGTTTGTAAGACGTTTTAAGTTAAGACAGTCCGAAGCAAAACATACTCTAAATAATCACAAATTCTCATTGAAGATGGACATTATCCGTCACAAGCTGAAGACGGATAATGTCCCTTTCACAATATGCAAGTGGCACTATTCATGGGTGCTTCATTTCTCCGTCACTTGTTTTATTGTGAAAGGGGTCTTATCCGTCTTCAGCTTGTGACGGATAGTATCCGTCACAAGGAAGACGTTTTGATAAATAATTTGGAAAGTTATGTTATCCCGAAGTTTATATCTCTGCCATTGTCTAGCACGTTTTACTTTAATTGATGAGTGGTGCTAAGAGCATCCGCAAAGGTGAGGTGCCCCATATTTTATCTCTCCTTTTTTTATTCGTCTATCTTATTTTCCACTAACTTTTTCATCTATCCTCCCAATTTCACAACTACATCTCTGCAATAATGGGGCTCCCCAACAATACTAATATACACCTAATAATTTGGAAACCTTCCCATATACACCAAAAAATCGTATTTGCTTTTAGTTGAAACCTCCCCTAAAATTAGAGGCACCCCCAAATTATGGGTAACTACTCGTAATAATGAGGCTCCCCATTTGATGAGAGAGGGTGTATATGGGGAAGGTGAAAATACACATTTGCGCAATCTAACATAAAATAAAAGTCAACTGTCAAGAAATGCAAATCCCTTTGAAATTAATCATTCATAAACATAACCTTCCATGATGGAATCCAATGTACCAAACATTATAACAACATTTAGCTGTCCTTTAATTAGAACAAATCTTAGTTGATGAGTGTCTCAATCTTTTTAGGTGTAATCCCTGCCAAATAAAATATGATATACCATTTCGATTGGGTGTCAGCCAGTTTGAGTCGGATCATTTCGATTCAGTTCACCCCAAGTCATGTAAGTCGGATTAATTTTGTGAGGTCTACCTTTATAGTAATAATAAATGCGTAAACAAAAGATGTAGAGGAAGATGAGGAAGAGTACCAATTCAGCAGTTTGAAGCATGTCACCATGATGCCCAGTTGAGCTAAGGGCTCTATAAATTACATCTGTCTCTTTAAACGCATCTGCTTCCACTACCACTGCATTTGCTGCTACTCCTGACCAAAATGGCCTGCATCATCATTATTATTATTGAATCACATTGTAATAATTAGTCAATGAAAATCATTATTTCCTTGAATTATATATGTACGACTATTCCACTAAAATATCAAACTCGCCTTTATTATTTCTACCTAACTAACTAATCATACAACTTTATTTTATTACCGTGTTAGATGGTCAGTTTATCGGTAAAATATCAGTAAAAGACGATCCTGTAATTTAATAAGGCCAAGTAAAAGAGGGAAGAAGTTAATTACTCTTTGAGAATGTCCTTAAGGACAGTGCTCTTGCCGGCGCCCATGCCGCCGCCCATGAGAAGGAGCACCGGACTTCTTTTGTTGTGAGCCATCGGCACCATCACCTGGGTACATTTAGTCTGATCTCCATCCCCATTTGATACTCCTATTGCCCTCATCTCTTCTACTAGTGTCGAAAATACTCTTACTACCTTCAAGTTCCTCAATACCCTATCAAATCTTTGTTTCCTACATATATTCCCACATACAATACACTTATTTTCCTATTTTAATTAAGTAGGAGTATAAATCGAAATGTGCTATACAATCTGCGATCTGTTAACTACTAGACTAATACCTCATCACTCACAAGTACATACAATTATTACCAGATCGTAATTTGCGTGACATGTGTATTGATTTAGATTAATTACGAGACTAATATCTTATCAGTCGCAAGTATATATTTGACTTGTTTATTCTAAATTGACTACATGAATATGGTATATTGTACTCCCCATTATTATTTAATTTGCACATCATGTATAGTACAATTTTGGTTGTAATCAACCGACAAAGATATGAATGAACAATGCTGAAATAAAGTTGGTTGGGAGTACTCGTATTACGCATGGGTGTCCAAGTCCAATAAGTTAGGCCATGTGTTGTGGAAATCAAAAAAACGACGTTGCATAATACTTCTACTGCAGATTGCTAGTACCAAACAAACAATGATGGCATTGTTGGCCTCCGACCACATCATGGAGCAAACATTTAAAACACCCTATCAAGTTTGTTTCCGTATAAATATCTAAAAATGTATTAAGTTCTACCAAATAGATATGGATAGATGAAACAAGATTTTAGTTATTTTTTAGACATTCTGATTTTTATTTCATCTATCTATTTCACAGATCGATATACCCGTTTTAAATAGAATTTGTGTTATTTCACTACATTGAAATTTTAGATGTTTTTACTAGATATTTCAGATGAAAGTCAAATAAAAATGCATTAAATCCAGATGAAACATTATGAAAATAACTGCCGTTATATCGTCTTAAACAAATGAGCCAGTCTTATACAAATCAATTACATCTATTTTATAATTATTGATAATTTGATTGAGTAAATAGAAATATAATATTGTAAAGAAGACATAATCTTTGCATGACATCTAATGCATGAATTATGTGAAGTAGAAAGGCACAACGAACTCAATTATCCAAATAACTAACGCATGTCCCCTCTTATTTTTGTCGTTTACTACTTAATTGGTTTACTCGTATATTATTAGTAGTTGGTAGCTTCATTTGCTCATCCTAACACATCATTCATGCTGGGTGGCCCTATATACACTACCAAAATATCCTAGGACACTCCATTTATATGTCATATGTCATATGGCCGATTCGTCCTTTCATTTCCTTCAAGTCAAATGCAGCTATTATTATGAAATTTAGTGTATTTTCGTCCACTATCTATTATTGGAGTGTCCCGGTACTTTTTAGGAGTGTATTTATGTGTACCCTTCATGCTCTGCATTATTTTATTATATTATTAAATCTATAATAATTTGACTCATTAATTCAGAGAAATATATTTCAAATAAAATATAAATAAAATAATGTTTGGTATAAGATTAACCTTGTAGCTGCCATCACCAAGTCTTTAAGCTTTGTTTTCTTCTCAACATCTTCTATGCTCAACACCTTCATTTTCGCAAATTAAACCAGTTTAAGACGGACTCAAATAAAACTTCATATATATATATATATTACCTAATTACTTGAAAAGTCCTATTATTGGTTCAAAAATAAATATATTCTTGTAAAAGACAGTCTCATGATCTATTAAAATGTTGTGTCTAAACATCATTATGTTAACGTGAGACGGTTTCTCGAGCTACTAAATAAAAAGAATAGAAGAAAAGTTACCTGATTAATCATTAAAGAAGTTTGGCTCCAATGAAAAGAAAAATAACTAAGAATGCATCTATCAATCTCTTCAATGAAATCGACGTAAAGCGATTCTGCGTCCGATTCGTTAGCTAGAAAATCAAAGATGTTGCTCTCACATCCTTCTGTTTTCTTCAAATAATCGTTTGCTAATTTGCATAATTGTGGACACTCATTCGGATCTTCGAACCCGATTTGCCTTGCTACATTGTATTATTATCAAAATTAAAGCAATATACGTTAGTTTAATATATCTGAATAATATTTTAATCAAAAAATGATAGGTAGAAGAACGATTTTACACGAAACCAATTACTTCGAATTAATTATCCTCAACTATAATAAGGAATGTGTAAACAATCTTTATTATTAATTTGTTATCCTGTCATTTTCAGCAATGGAAAATGTGGAAAATGCCAATTATGTGCAAATAATTGGTCAACAGCTGAACTTTCATGTAATTAAACACCCTGAATAATTAACAAGCAAACAATTGTGATTTGATTCTTCGGGCAAGAATTGCTCCCAAAGAATCAAACCCGTAACAGTTCTCATTTAAGACCGTCTTAATTTAATACGGCTCTCACGGCTAAATTAAATAAAAGTAAATATGAAAAAAAAAAAAAAAAAGGCTTATAATTGAAGGTCTTAAGCAAGACTTACTGAAAAGAAATAGCGGCGGGAATAAGGGGATAGTAGAGGTACCTCATCCTTTTATTAGACAATGAAAAAGTTGAAAATTGTATGTAATTTTTTTGAATTTTTTCGTGATTTACCTTATTACATTAATTATTCACTTAGCTGGGATTTTTCGCCTTCTCACTATAAATCATGGTTAAGTCCTAAACAAAACTAAATTATTTCAAACACGATGATTTTACCAGCTGAGCTAGCTCGACATGTTTTCGACAAGTGAAAACAAGAAAAAACACATCTAAAATAGTAAAAATTAAAGAAAGAAAAGTTACCAACATAATGGGAGAATCTCTCAAGTCTTCCAACTCTTCCTGACTCTGTTCTGTTGATCTTTGGAACTATTTTTTGATCCATGATCAATATAAAATATATAAATTTGATTATTAATTATATAAAACAAAAGTTAACTTTCTTTTTGATAGATTTGAACTTTGTTTATTTTCTTCCTTTTATTCAACCAAAATTGCTAATATTTCATCCCAAAATATGGTGCATAAAACAAAAGATGCTTGTTAGTTGTTATAGAGAGAAGAAGGAAATTTATTTGTTGGGTGATGAAGTTTGCGAGGTAGTGAGAGAAAGGATAGGATGGGGTTTTTATGGGGTGTTCATTTGTTGATGATGTGGATTTATATAAAATAAAAAATATAAAAGTCAATGATAATTTATTATCAAGTATTGATCTACTTAATCTCTTGTAAGACTATTTTATACAAAAAATAGTGTAAAATAGATTTTAAATGACCATTTTAGCGAATAAAAACATTTATTAAAAAATATCATTTCACAATACTCGTCTTTAAGACGGCACTCCACAAATAGGTGTTTAATGTGTATTTCACTATTTCGAGCATATCCAAGTGAGATACAAAGTTCTAACATATTTTATATCTTAATTAACTAATAATTCACATAAACTCTTTAATTGTGCATTTCTTTATTTTCTTTATAATGTGGGTAAGTTTGACAATTTAAAACTAAAATAAAGTATTTTAGAATCGTTGAAGCCCGTTTTTAACTTAATAGTGAGATCATCGATCTCAATTTGATGTCTCATTTTCTATTCCATGTCACTCTAAAATACTCTCTAATCTTACAGTATTGAAAATGAAGAATCCTTTTTCTAGAAGGCAGGTCATTATTATAGCATGGATGGTGAAATGTTTAGGGTAAGCTTAGACTTTTTTAAGTCTTAAAATTCAGTCACATCAATTTTTCATTAACTTTTGTTATTTTTTTATTATTCAGATTCACCACAGACTTTATACATTATCTGTTAGACTCATCTCAGACCTAGGTAGCACGGACACTCCTCATAAATAGTCGTCCCGTGTCCAACACTATGTCGGACACTGGACACCCGACACCCGACACTCGTCAGACACACTTCCAAACATGTTATACTTTAGACGAGGAATAAAATGTCAAAAGAAATTGATTAGAAGATGGGATTTGGTGGGAAATGAGAATTAATTATTGTCAAGGTCAAATTTTACCTTCACTTATTTAAATTTAAAATAAAATAGATTAAAAAAATAAAATTATACGTTATTTATAACCATAAAATATATATTTTATTAAATTTAAATAGCGTGTTCTCTGTTCTAAATTTCATGGGTTGTCGTATCACATGTCCGTGTCAGTGTTGGTGCTACCTAGCCTCAGACTCTACTTTCTATTTTACTTCTTTTTTTACAAACTTATTAATTAGTTCTAGTTTCTAGAAAGGTGGGGTTAAGACTCATCCAATGTCTTAAGTTGAGTCTTGGGTACATTATTGGTAGTTTTAAGTGAGTTTTGTCTCAAAACTTACCAAAATCTGGTTTCAAAACTACCGATAATCATACACTAACTCAAACTAAAACATTGTACAGAGTACTCTGTAACATGTTAACACTTTTTAGAGAAATTCTAGCACAATTGAAGAGGTATTAAGCTTAATGATTCGGATTATGGTATCGTAATAATAAATTAGGGATTCTCAAATTGGAGCCAAAAATTGGACGGTATCTCAAGGGTCCCAACATGGGTCATAAGCGAGAAGTGGTGAAGCTAGAAATTGACCCAGCAGGGCGAAAAATCTTAGCTTCACCATTGTAATTGGGGGTGAGCGGTTGAGCGCCCTGCTAGCCCGCCTAACTTCACCATTGTAAACGGGGGAACACGAACCGTTGTGGGTTAGCTACTTAGCTAGGCCGGGTCGAGCCAGCCCATGCTGTCGGCCAGGTTCAGTGAGTGCCACGTTAAATGGGCCTGAGTTATGTGACTTGGCAGATTGTGTCTTTGTAACTTGTGGATTGTGTTTCGATTACT
This sequence comes from Silene noctiflora, assembly GCA_009801015.1. Taxonomy (NCBI): domain Eukaryota; kingdom Viridiplantae; phylum Streptophyta; class Magnoliopsida; order Caryophyllales; family Caryophyllaceae; genus Silene; species Silene noctiflora. The sequence continues at coordinate 26,813 of VHZZ01009477.1, read as the reverse complement.
AATATTTACTATAGTATGAGTGTATGACTATGTGCTCCCTCTTTTAGAAAATTGAATATGCTCTAGTAGGGCCCATATGTCTAGCCCATTAAGCTACTATTTGTCTATTTTTTGCCTAGACAGAACAGAACCTGGTAATATGAACTTTGGTATCGTGTTATTTACATTACATTATTTTATCAATCTATTATAAATATTATTAAAATATTCCATAAGAGTATCTCGTTTATGCATACTTATTTTAGGTTTTGCTTATTTGAGTAAGACAATAATTTATTTAAGTTCTATTTTAAGGTATTGTATAATTCGTAATTTTTCGAAAAAAGAAAAAGAAAGAAAGAACCGGAACCAAGGTAGAAAATAGTAATGTAGGACTTGTCAATCTCAACTAGCTTTTTTAGTAAGTCATTTTAAGATACTACACTCAAGCCAAAACCTGTCAACATGAAAATTATTCAAAAACTAATTCGAAAATTTCTAAGTAATACAGATTACCTGAAAAGGTAACAAATCCTTGAAAGTGGTCGTCGACTTCAATAGAGGTCCAATTGTTATTAAGTAGTCTATTAATTGTTACTATTTTTGATGTAATTATGGAATGTTAAATCTCTATAGCTCGTACTCTAAATTTTCACATATTCTCGTTTATAACGCATCACAAATTTGTGACGTCTCATACTTATTTTAAATAATGTTAGAAGAAGAAAAAATAATTGTGAAGTATGACAAGTTACTTTTCATTACAAGCAAAAATAGTGACTCGGTACTAAACTTTAAATGTTCACCGTGCATTTTGGTGTCATTTACTCATTTTATATACGAAAGGAAAGCATGAAGCGTCTATTTTGAATGGAAAAAGTAGGCCATCAAATTTGTGTGGATGCTGTCAACATTGGGCATGTTTATTTATGGTTGAGGTCGGTCAGTTCTTGATGATACTATTACTTTTAAAATTTCCATTATCAACATGTTACAGAGGGCCACTCTTTTTAACTGATAGGAGCTGAGCTGAAATAAATAGAACTAAAGTAAAAGTTAATTTGTGAAGAGTTGAGCTGAACTGGTTTGAAATTAATCAAAATGAATAGAGATGAAGTAAGATATTTAACATGAAAAACAACACGGTTACAACTTACAACATCTTCAGTTATTTTACTAATAATTGGCAAAGATCGGAAGGGATAAGACTCATAACCTGGTTTGAAACAAATCAAAATGAAAACTGCACTTTTACTTCAAAAGAGATAAAAACACGTTGTACTTGAGCGTCACGTTTCAATTTGAGCTATTGTCGAAAAAAAAAAAAAAAAAAAAGGAAAAATATCAAAACTCATGGTGATTGTTTGAGCATATGAGCTTCCACATGCAATGAGCAAAAAATGTAACAAGAGACCAACTGCATGAAACTTGAGAATTTCATTTCCATTTACTGTTTTCTACATTAAATTACAACACAGCCTTGAACCAAGACGTTCACCAGGCTGCTAATTTCTCATCATTTCAACAAGTCGCCCAGCTCGCAAATTCAGTAAAGAGATCAGAGGAAAGGAGAAAACCCACACAAGGGTGAATTGGAACAATGAACTGAATTTGGGAATGGCGACTGATCTATGGCAGCTCCAGAAAATAACCTAAATAGAGCCTTGCAGGATTTACAAGAAGACATCTAAATCGGCTTCAAAATTGCTAATCTATTTCATCTGCAACGAGGGAATCCACAAACTATCATCTCATATTACAGCAAACAGCTCGACCTAGTTGTTGCAATTTGCTCCATAGACATATCATTTGCTTGGGAGATTGATAATGAGCCGTGTAATAGTCTTCTATACAACCAAACTGACAGTACTTCAGGCTGTGTACATATTCCACAGCCCTCGAGCTGTTGAAACGCTCTACCCACATTCCCATACTCACGTCTTCCATCTTGAATAGCTGCACAATACAAAAATGTAGTGATTATAATCGAAGATTTCATGACTTTCTAACTTCAACGAATATAGCTTTATATCTCAAACAATCTCTCTATTTCACTTCAAAAACTAAATATTTCATACTTTCATACAATGAAGTTTACCCTTAATTTGTGCTTCTCAAACTCGGAAACAATGAAGTTGGCAATATCTGACGACAATATGTAACCTGGCCCATTTGCATAAGGTGGATAGTCTTCCTCTGGCCACTCCTGAATTAGAAATGGGGACGAAAGGTGAGATGGTGAATGATTATCTCAAATTATTACAATTCAAAATAGCGGAGCAAACAGCCATACACTAAACAATGCACTTGACAATTTTGGTCAAACACTGAAATTATTGAATAGCCACAAGGACGTCAAGGACCTTACGAGCCACACTACCAAGTGAACACCGAATCATTAGACAGAGTAATAACACCAGTCATAAATATATATCAGTACATAAAGAAATGCAAGGTGCAAGATGAATATAATCAGCAAGAGTCCTCCACCACAAAAAGCAGTATAACCCAATTATTGATGTGTAGTACTCATTTCCAATCGTAGTAATTGCAGAGTTACTTAATCTAGTACACATACTTACACTTTGAAATTTCATGCTCCAAACAAATGAGAACAGTGGAGGAAAAAAAAGGCACAGATATCATAGACAAATTTGTAACAGTGGGTTTTCTTCCGAAATAAGGAAGCATTAAAACTGACGGATTGTTTGGATTGTATAGTAGAAGAATATGAAGGGAGGGGAGATGGGGAAAGGGGGGTACTATATTTTCCTACTCAAAATCTCCATTTAGCACCAACTCAACTTGCTATTCAAACAAGGGAAATCGTTCCCCTCATTTCCTTCCAAATCCCTTCATTTAAACAAGAGTGAAAGCAACAAAAGTTTGCCATTGTTTGGTGAGGATAATAGGAGTGACGAGGAGGAGATGGGAGGAGGAATTGGTGTGCTTTTTCCCACCAATGTTATCCAAAAATCCTACGAGTATGTTATGGTATCGGCCTTAAGCCAACAGTACTTAAGAAAAAACCCCCAGAAAAGGAGGGATATAGCCAGAGTGCCAGACTACACCTGAAGTTTCATAGCACAAAAAGGAAGATGGGCAGGGAATGCAAAGCACCCACTTTCACAGGTGCTCCAAGAAGACAAAACTGAACAAAAAAAAAAAAAGGCGCAGTTGCATGGTACAAGACATACCTCATATGTAACAGCCCATTTACCATGGCGCAAAGGCTTGTGATAGTAGTTGATATTCCCCACATACAAACTCTTGTTGTCAGGAACTTTATTCGCTTCTCTTAAGATTGCATCAACCCGCACAAAAGTGTCATCATCACACTTCATGACATACTTGGCCGCGACTGTGCGAACCTGTTATCAAAAAGAGGTTCTTACTTCTCAGAAATTCTATTTGTCTGGAGTACAGAAAAGAATACAGATGCATATTCAAACATACTGCCTTACCCCATATTCACAAATAGCCACAGTCTTCACAACAACAAGGTCGTAGTTATCCATGTAAGGGACTACTACAATATCCCCAAAAAATTCTGCCTCTTTCTTTAACTCCACGTTTACTTCATTCCTAGAATGCTGAGAGAAAACAGATGTCGATGAATAATATGACAGAAAGAGACGGCAAAATTAGCATCGTTATTATAAGGTAGTACAAGTCTATCAAGTGACTAACCAATGCTACGAAAAAACGCGCTACAACTCTTGAACTTTTTATAAGCTTATGTTGCATCCAAGACTTCCTCACAGCCATTCTCTCGGCAAAATGGTTTCCAGCAGAAAGGATGCCAATGAAGAGCTCCACAGGACCATCAGGAAGAGATGGAGCTTGAAATCTACTAGACATCTCAAGACGTTTTTGAGGAGTGAAGCTAGGATGCGATGATGGCAAAGAAGCAGCAAATACAGAATGCAAATCAATGTCACCATCCAAGGTTAATCCAGTTGCATCTTCAAGAGAATACCCCTGTAACAATTGCAAAACAACTTTAGAGCCCCAAAACAAACCTAATATAGACGATTTTAAGCAGGTTTTAGATGCTACTCACTGTGCGATAAGCAAAGGATGTGACGTGCCTTCCATCTACATTGACATGATAACCTTCCAAACCAGCACTAAGGGTCATAACGAACAGCTTATCCTCGGCAAATGGAAAAGGCCAATCCATTGTCACCTTCTTTGGTCTACTCAATAAACGACTCAACCACCATGTTGACCTAGATTCTTCAGCATGGCTATCATCATCCCGGATCCATTTCTCACATTTCACAAGACCATCAACTGCGTAGCACAAGAAGCATTTAATTATGAAGTGATACCAATTTAGCCTCAAGAATACTGAGATTACAGTGTAATATTGGGGGGAAAAAACAAGCTCTAAAATTGCTTTGAAACCATAGGAACAATCCACAAACACATTCCAATGGCGCCAGAAACCTACTCATCTTCAGCTTTGGATTACAATGGTAATTGTCGACGTTGTTTACATCATGGGTCATCATGAAACTACATTTTGTGTTGTTAACACAGGGTAAAACTGATGTCCGCACGAGAAATATATCACAATGATGAGCTAAATCGATTAATAATCATTCTAATTGCAATGCAATCACCCCTTCTATGAAGCTAGTCAAACACAGTCAAAAATCAACCATCACCACAGAAAAAGTATCTCCCTTTTCACTGCAAACAAAACATACAATTCAAACTCCACATCAAATAACATTACAATTACCACATCTAACAAACACAACCAAACTAAATCAAATGCACCAAAACAACAACATATTATCCAAATTTCAAACCCAAAAGTTTCAAATCTCGAAACCATACCAGTCTCCACCTCAGAATTAGATTTCCACCCCTCGCAACGAACTGAGGTTCCCCATTGTTGCCTGTAACAAGTGTTTTGCTCAATAACAGGTTTACCACTCCAATCCCCCTTCAACCTCGGATTAAAATGCAAAATCCTCGGCGGGTCTTCGCCATCAACCGTCTTTAACCCAATCAACTCCATCCTAAACTGCGAAACCAAAATGCTTTGATCACCCTCCCTCAAAAACGATATTTTCGGGTCATGTTCGGCATGTGCGATTCGCGGTTTCGCAACTAAAGTAATATGGGACCCCAATGTCATCCCACATGGCAACACCATCACTTTCCCTTTCTCCAAAAACTCATTTCCCGACAACGAAACCGAGTTAGGACATGGTAACTCAGTCCGATTCCGATTCGTCTTTTCTAACTCGATTCTAACCTTCCCTGACTTCAATTCCTCCCACAAATTCTCCCCCAATTGAAACGCCATTATCGCCGATTTATGCAACCCTGAAAACCCATCTTTTTCACTACTATTCAACGCCCTCCAATCAAAAATCAACCCAGAAATCGTCTTATATTCTCGCATTCGTCGTTGCGGTTTCGGCGAAACTGATGAAGGTAACGGCACTCTTAACGGCTCATTCAACGGTCGGATCGGCGCTTCCTTCTCTTGCAATTCTTCCTCACTATCAAGCTGCAGTTGCGACCTCACAAACGCGTCGTTTTGAAACGAAACGTCAACGGAAGTATCATCTGAAACGTTTCGTAATACAAAAGGAACTTCAAATGTCATGAAGATCATATATAGAAACCCTAATAATGCAAGAATTTGTACTGATCTTGCTCGTGTTATACCCACAACTGTCTCCATTTTCCCCCCTCTTTTCATCATAAACTTTCTAATTTTACCCCAAAACTTAATAAAAACCCTAATTTCAAATTATAAAAAAAAGAAACCCGAAAAATTGGGAAGTTAGAGAAGAAACTAAAAACTGGGTTTTTCAATTGGGGTTGAAATGTGCAAACCCTTTAAGTTTTGAGGTAGGAAGTTATGAAAAAGTGGAAGATTGTTGTAATAAATGAGTGGATTTAGAGTTAGGTAAACAAGAAGAAGAAGATTGTTGTACGATGATGGAGTGTAAGAGTAGAAGAAGAAGATTGATTGATTGATGAAAATGGAAACGCGTTATACAGAGAGATTGAAAGAGAAGAAGAGAAGGAGAAAGAAGAGAACGGCTGACTTGATCAATCAAAGACGAAACAACACATTTGTTTCTCTTTCTAATTAGTTCATCACATTAATGTTAGTTAACTTACTTTAATGGGAGTATGTTACAAATTGAAAGTGAAACTAGAGAGAAAGGTGGGTTTTGAATTACGGTTTTTGTATACCGTCCAACTTGGTAGACACGGTCTTTCAATAAGTTATTGAGAGACCGATTTTTCGTAGCTTTTGTTTACCCAAATGCAAAATGGATCATAGCTAGATTTGTTAAAACTGACCTGACTTGAATAATACAACCTGGACCCGACTTGTACCGGAATTGAGGATTTGAATGTGACTCGAAATTTGATTTCCCACCCGACGTTTTTCAACCCGATTTGAATGTTTATTATCGCATATTGACCGACATCCGCAAATAACTTGAAAATAACCCACCCGAAAATGACCTAAACCAAATTCAACCTGGATACATGTATACCTAAACAGCCTGAACTTGAATTGACTCGACCTGAATCCTACTTGATTGATTCTTTTGTCAGGTCTAAATTCACACCTAGCTATAATATAATTTTGAGGAGCTTTGCTTGAAAAATGTTATTTGGTTACATAAAGAAATCGTAATTTATGTAGTCATTCTTCTGATTTGCATAGTGGGTTAAATAAACAACTCGTTAATTCATTACTCCCTCTCGTCTCGGTCACTTATTTACATATTTTATTTTTTGTGTCTCATTCATTTGTTTACTTTTCTATATCATACATGTGTAATTTAATATTACATATATATTATTGTCCATTTGTCATACAATAGTAATAACCTAACCTCAAATAGTTTAATCCTCTATTTTTTGTCTTTGTATCAAAAGGAAAGGTAAATAAATGATCATAACGAAAATATTATGGACTACTATGAATCAAATGTAATTTGGAGTAAGATATTATTCCGTGAACCGGAACACATGAAACAATTTATCCATTTTGTAATTCACGTTATTTGAAATTACGGATTTTCTAACATGTGTCATAGGGCACATGTTAATAACTTAATCAAGGAAACATTGTTAAGAATATACTATGATAAATTAGAGTTGAAACTCATATGTACCATAATTAATAATATATTCTCAACAATATTTCTCTGCTTAACTTCTTATCATGTGCCCTTTTAGAGCACATGTTAGTAAAATCCTTGTCACTAATATACATTTTAAGTGCAACTAAATCAGCACTTACTTCTTACAAATCCGATTAAACTTTTTGCATTTATATTTAATCAAATCAAATCGAAACTTCCATCACTTTTTGAATAACCCCTTATAGACGAACGAAAAACTAAGCTTATGCTTATCAAATAAGTCAAATTCAACTATAACCCCTACATGACTCCAAAAAAAATACTTTTCAAGAATTTAAAAGTCATCTAATACGCTTAATATCCTAACTTTCACACAAATGACCCTAAACTAGATTTACCATCAAGTAAATATTTTTCGACAATTTAACTAGGAAATGATTTTGTACCCTTATCAAAATTCTGTAAATTATTTCGACTTTGGCGGAGATTTTCAGTGTAACCATCCCAAAGACCCAAACCCATTCTTACATAAATTAAAAAAAAGAAAATAAGCATCAACTCTTTGTCATTTTGAAGCTAAAAGACGAAAGAAAGGCAAGCAGGATAGAGACTTAATTTATGGATACACTGACGTCGCCGTAGTACTTGCGCTTATTAATGTCGTTGGGTTATTAATGCATTTGGTAAACTGTCATGTTTTAGTTTCTAACCGATTAATTCGACTATTCAAGTCTTGGAGGTAAAGAATGGACCATTAGAGTAACGCTCAAGGAATTTTGGTTTTTTTCGGGTAAATGAAGTTGAACTGAATTTTATAAGCTGAGCTGAATTGATGGAAGATTTTGAGCTCAAGGAAGAGTTAATTAAAATGGAGTTGAACTGAACTGAAATGAATCCAAAAAAAACATAGCTAAAGTATCGTCGGTTCTCTTGTAAGTGTGTTATCTACACTAAGTCACTAATTATCCTTTTTTTTATTAATAAGAAGGGATAAATCAGAGACCTAGAGCGGGTCGAGTCCACACAAAGTTACAAAGATCGAGAAAAAAAATAACACAACAAAGAATAAAAAAGCGACACATAAAATAGCAACTAGAGGTGGCATCAAGGGGCCGGGCTCTTCTGGTCAAAACCGGGCCAAGCCGGGGGGAGGGCGGGCTTGGCCGGGTTGTGATTGTGTCTGGCCCGAGCCAAGGGAGGGGGCGGGCTGGGGGCGAATCAGAGGCGGGTCGGGTTTGGGTATTGTGAACCGAGCCAGCCCAGGGAGGGGGGCGGGTCTGGCCGGGCTGGGCTGTTTGCTAGGGGGCTAAACCGGCCGGACCGGGTCAGCCCGTGCTGATGATCATCTCTAATAGCAACATGTATTCAAACAGCAAGGCGAAGAGTCGCTCTATGCGCTATCATTTTCTCTTTCCATGATTTCACCGCTTTTCAATTATTTAACGAATCTTCTAAGGTGTAGGGTAAATTTTCATTTTATGATTAATTTTTTTTACCATTCTTTTCACCAGAAGTTTCTCATTTCCCAGTTAGTAATTAAAGAGATTTTGCGAGCTTGACTAGATGAATTGTGTAAGACGGCATAAAATATTAGGTTTTGTACTAATGTCCCACAAAGAAAGACTTAACGTGTTTGGCTTCAAATTTTCAAAGCAACATGGAATTAGCCGCATTCACGATATGATTGCAATGTGTCAAATTAGGCGACGTAATTAATTCTCTTTTATGATCAATAGTCCAAGTCTAAATATTATTCAAGCTTTTATTCTTTATTATAGTCTTCTTATTATGCATTTTAATTTTGTTAAATAAAAATAATTTAACCTAGGAGGTTTTTACATACTCCATATATTTTGTGTCCGACGTGTTAAAGATATTAATCCAAAAAAAAAAAAAAAATTACAAGTCAAGTTAAACGTATTTTGTACATACTTCGTAGATTATTTATGGAAAATGAGTTAGCGCCACCGGCTAGCAGCCAATCTCGGCGTTACCCTCTCACATACAATACGTGGGGACCCCAATAATAATGGGTGCATCACATATAATAAGTAGGGACTCACAATAATAATGGGTGCATCGCATATAATAAGTAGGGTCTCCCAATAATAAATGGTGCATGTGAGAAGGTGGCGCCGAAATTGGACGTCACCCGGTGGCGCCGTATCATTAACCTTTATTTATCTACATAGTTAACTAATTATGAAATTAACGAATGAAGTTGAAACAATTTAACCATTGTCTAGTGCACTATATACGACAATAAATAAAATATGAGAAATATAGAAAAACAAATAACTCGAAGCTATCTAGTCTCTAATCAGTCCATATGCTGGACCATTATATTATACAACCAAGTTAAAAAATTGATTTATCAAATAGAAAATTTTTTGTATCTTTCAAAAGAACGGTTCTTCTTACATCTAAAGACAATTCACCACATAAAATATTATAAAGGACGAGGTAGGGTCCTGCGTAGAACACATGAATTTTTCTATCAAATAACTAAAATAAGATACAAATTATACAATAAACATATGTTTCTATATGGAGTATACTAACATAAAAAGAGTTATTGATAATCTTCAGACAACCGAATTGCCATAAACATTAGATATAACTCACTCAAGACTAGACTCGGCAACCGAGTCAACAGATTCGGGTTCGGCTCAGGTCAGTTCGGATTTGAATGATTTCGATCCAAGTTGCTTCAAGTCAAGTCATTTTGGGTTCGGTCATTTTTAAGTCTGTTATTAAATTATGTAGGAATAATAATGGTTAGTTTAAACCAATAAATATTCAAATTTGGTTAATTTAAATTCAGATTAAGCTTAAATCGCCATACGAATATGGGTTCGGCTCATTAAGACGGGTCAATTTTCCGAGTTCTACCAAACTACTCTCTCATCCACACCAAAGGTAACACTTGTTTTTTTGGCACTATTCATGACTATAGAGAATCTTTGGTATTATTTGTAATATATAAAAAAAATATAATCATGTGAAATTTTATTTGATTTATCGTCATAAATACTATAAAATATCAAATTTATATAATTTTTAATAATAATTAATTAAAGATATTCACGTTTAAAACATGTCTCGATAAGTGTGATAAAACAGATATTATCTTTGGCGTGGATGAAAGGGATACCAAAGACTACCATTACCGGTATACCACCACGCGCGAGTCGCGGCCTTGCCCTTTATGCGTATAAAAAAGAGGGGGGCTGGGGACCACGTAGTCGTATATTCGATGGATTTTGTGTGGTAGACGTATACATTAAAAGTAGTAGTTAAATTGACCGTTGAGGAAAAGTCGGAACAGATTCGAAATTTGATATTAGCGGAATATAATTGAGATTTGAATACAATGAATGTCACATCAACTGAAGATCTAATCATGTAAAACAACAACAATTTAACGCCAAAACAATGTCATGTCTAGGATCCAACTTTAGTACTCTCATCAACTATTTTTGCATAATAATAATAATAAATAAATAAACTACTTTGCATTTGATCCTGAGATTTGATTCGTTCCCGCAAGACAGTTTTTTTTATTTCGACTTAATTTTAGTTCATTATTTCAGTTCAATTTAGTTATGCTTCATTCAATTCAATTATTTAAATTAATTTAGTTTAATTCAATTCCATTAAGGGGGTGTTTGATCAAGTTTAAAAAGTGTTTTTGTAAATGTATAATGAGAAATTTGGCCAAACACTATAAATTAGCTGATTGTAAAACTACTTTTAAAAAGCCAAAATCTACAAAATAACCCCTAAAAACAGAAGCAGTAAATTTTTGCTTCTGCTTCTGTTTCCCACGATTCCACAAATCTTTTGAGCGATTCCACAAATCTCTTGAGCGCCAAAAGGAAAAAAAATTTACCGCCATTAATACTCACCTCCAAATACTCAAGTTTTTGTCTCCTTTCAACTCTGTTGATTAGGGGTGAGCAAAAATTTCCGAAACGGTTTTTTAATACGGTTACGATACGGTATACGGTTCTCATTATACGATTTTCCGTATATACGGTTTTT
>VHZZ01009475.1:19537-36495 GCA_009801015.1 Silene noctiflora | reverse complement strand
GGTCGAGTGCAAAACACCCAGGGTCTGACATAACTTGACCCCAAAGCCCACTCGGTCGAGTACACATGTACTCGGTCGAGTACCCTCCACTCGGTCGAGTGCCTCGCACACTCGGTCGAGTGCAAAATTGGCAGAGATTCTGCCTCAAATCACCCCCAAAATCCACTCGGTCAAGTGCCTGGGACTCGGTCCAGTACCCCTCACTCGGTCGAGTCCCTTCCACTCGGTCTAGTCATGCAACTTATAGCTATCCCGCATGGTTTTCATACATATATAAAACCACATATAACCATCTAGCATGCTATTATTCTAGCCAACAAATCAACGTAAGCATCATGTTAACACATTCTCATCACATTCCATCATGCATATATCCAACATACAACATTCTCAAGGCCACACATATAAAACACTTAGCACATATCGTCCCTTGACACTCCCGTGATCGGCTCAAAGTTATAAAGGCAAATGTGCGGTTTCGAGATATCTCCCTAACCTTTGCGATAGCACTAAACAACTTCTACCCGGGTTCATTTTAATTAGACACCCTACGCTCATTTAGTTCATTGGTTTTAAGTTCCAAAATCGTTGCTCTGATACCACTTTGTAACACCCCCATACTCCGGGGCACCTTACCAAGGACTACCTCCAAGTACAAGGATGCTACCATCTCGGTTTCCCGAGGCAGTGGACATCATAGAAACAATAAAGAAATATCATTATTATTAATATCGTTTAAAGAATACAAAAGTCATCTCCAAATACGGAGTACATGACCAAAACTGAAATAAAAAGTATAGCAATGCTATCGTATGCGGAAGCTAATAAATCATGTGACTTCACTCTGCTAACCCCACCGCAGAGTCAACAACCATCATAGTCATTACATGCTAGACAATCTGTTCACCATCCCCGAATAAATCATCACAGTTTTTAAAACATTACCGGGATCAGTCAGCTGAACAACTATATACAGTATAACGTAAACAACCAGTAAAGTATCACACACCGCCACCACCAACACCAACCATCACCACACCACACCACATCATATCACAAGTAACCGACTACACACCGAAGTATGTAGCTCATGCCAGTGGAAGACCGCGGCCAACCACCTAAACCACCCACAATACCCAAGTCCCTTAATGTGGACATCCCCCCTACGCCGAGAGAACGCAGGAAGCGAACAATGGGGGTGAGACCACCTCTCACAATGGCTCACAAACAATATCACAATATCAATCACAACCATCTCCAACAACCACCACACCAACTCCGCCATCACAATACATCACAATCATGAAATCACATCATACAATACATCGTCACATTAATATGCATATAGTTCAACAGACAACTGAGTAGGAAAACCTACCTTATCAGCAAACAGGAACAATCAAGTGATCAGAACTCTTGTTCTACGAATTCTCCTCCTATAACGCATTAAATGTATCCAATTAAGACAAAGTCCCCACAAAACCCCCAAATCAGAATTTAGGATTCATACAACAAAGTAAAAGACTCAATCCGACACTTACCTTTGCGAATCCGATCTTAAGACACGTAGGAACACCAGCAATCGCTTAGATTCATGTCGCGGAAGTGAAGAATAGAAGGAGAAGCAGTAACGGAGTTTAGGGTTTTAGTTTTGAAAGCGAAAATATGAATACTGCTTCCCGATCTACTGTTTATACTTTCCGCAAAAAAACCCGCTACTATCCGGACACTCGGTCGAGTAGACGACACTCGACCGAGTAGACGACACTCGACCGAGTGCAAGCTACTCGATCGAGTTCCCCACTCCAGAACACTGACAGTCTGACACAACGGGGCACTCGGCCGAGTACCCCGTACTCTACCGAGTGTCCCTATACTAGAGATACCGAGTATTACATATTTACATTATAGGTTTGTTTCGGGTTTGTTGGTTGGGTCTGTTTCAGGTCAAGCGGGTCGGGTTATTTCGGGTTGTGTCATTTTCGGGTCTATGAGTAAGAGAGAAAAATGCATTTTAATTCTTTTTGGCCAATTAGAATTATGTTTTATCATATTGCTTTCGGGTTGAGTGGTTTTGGATAAGATCCTTTTAAGCCGGGTCTGTTACGAGTCAAGAAAGCTCGGGTCATTTTTCGGGTCGAGTCGGGTCAATTCGGGTTCTCGGTCTCATTTGGTTGCTGTAGTTCGAGTCAATTTCGGACCTCGGGTCAACCTTTTCGGTTCGGGTTGATTTTGCCAGGTCGAAGCTTAACTTTTCTAATTTAAACTTATAGAAGCTGAATTTATTGAAAAATGGGTACTTACTGAACTTATAGGAGCTCAACATATTTAAAATTATTAGTAAATAAACTGACAAGCTTAATTATTTTTTATATTTGCATGATAGGTCGAAGGACAATATAGTGGAAGAAAAAAAACACAGTGGTCACTTTGATATATCGACATCATGTGATTGGAGAGAATCATTTGTGTTAGATATTAAATGTTTAACATCATTATAGTTGTTCGTTTGTATTTGTCATACAATTCCTTTAAGTAGATTTTCATTTTTCAAGTACAACATTTATCATGTAATAATATAAAATTATTTGTACATGATAATATTATACCATCTATTTATACAATATTCTTCGATCATAAAATTTGTATAATTATTTATTTATATTATTTATATATGCTCGTGCAACTTTGCATGGGTTCTAAGCTAGTAAAGAATAAATAAAGTAGTGAGACTTGTTGATCTTTAGGAGAGATAAATTATTAAAAAATGAAAGAGGGAAGATAATCGAACTTATGTGAAAAAGGAGGGAAGATAATAAGAAAGTGGATGGAATATAATTTTTGGGGTTATGCTCTTTTATGAACATGATTTACTCAATCATGTACATAAATTACTGTTATATCCTTGTCATTTCTATTCTTTATTTTCCATCTTATTTCAATTTAATAAATCTCCCAATTACTCACACAAACCAACCACCGCGGGACGACCCCTCAACCTCCTATACTGTCGGATGATCCCCTGAACTGTACATAATTTGCATAAATGTTACTTATTTGCTCGTGACTTTAGTTATACATGTCTTATTATGTCTATCTTTATGTTACGTGTCAATGCATTTAGTGTAGCCATGTCTTATTAATCATCCATGATAATCATACAGTTCCGATTTGCAAAGCTCTGACGTGACATTTCGCATTTGATGTATAGCACGCAAGCGTATGAAAATGTAAAATCAAACTTGAGAATCATATAGTACTATTGTAGTAATCGTGATTTAATCTCCCTAATTTGATATTAATTTTTTTAAACCCTAATTTCATTAATCGAAATTAATTTAATCTTCCTAATTTAATTTTATTGCAAATTTGCAGCGTAGTTGATAAATTAAAATCATTACTTGATTGACATGAGAATTGACGTTCATAATTGAGTAATTTGACGGACTTGATTGATTTTGTGAGGAAGAAAATTAGAGAGAGTTTTTTTATTTTGTTTTTTGAGAAAGGGTAATGTATGGAAGATTAATGACAAAAAGTCCATGAAAGAGTAATATTTGTTCATGAATAAATAACTACGTAATTTTTGTATAAAACGATCATATCGATCTTCTATTTTCCAATTAAAACATGGGAAATGATAAATACAACCCATTGGGTTGTATTTAAAGAACTAAAAAAGGAAATAAATACTTAATACATGCATTAATTGCATTGATTCATGTGTAATTTATCTGTATTAATCTGAAAATAGATAAACCCGTTTTTAAAAGAGATCAACTTTACAAAATGGGATACGTTTCACAATAACGGCTAATACGAGAGTACGAGACTCATGTCTCACACATGTGTAATGTAATGTGTACTCCATTTATGGTTTTTGGGTACGTAATTAAATAAAAATCTTCCCCAATCAAAAACCAATACAATTAAACCAAAAATCAAACCCAATTCAATTTTCTCTGCAGAATTCTCCCAAATTCCTCAATTCTCAATTTCCCAAATGTGATCAATTACTCTTTTAGTGCTTTTACTGCATAATTTCTTCCCCAATTTCGCTTAATTTAGGGTTTAAGTCCCCCAATTCTCACTCAATTTCACTTTATACAACTTCCGATTTTTCTAGGGTTTGATTTTTCTGGTTTGATCGGCGAATTTGTTAACCGCCATGCCACCAGCGCGAAAAAAGTTAGAAACGAATAATAAGAACGGTAATTTTAATAGTAAGATTAATAGTTCTAGTGATCAAGTGCAGAGTGTTGTTGCTGGATTCCAATTGGACGATCTTGTTCTTGCTAAGGTTATAGGATTTCCTGCTTGGCCTGCTAAGGTTCGTTTTTTCGCTTTCGTTTAGTCGATTTTTAGTTGAAGTTAGTACCGTTTTTGAGCAAATGCTGTGTGTTTTACGGTTTTGCGAGTTTTAAGAATTGAATGTTTTGTTGTTGTTGTGCGGAATTGTGTTGAATTTTCTGCAAATACATGAATCAATAGATAGATATCCCTGTGTTATCTGTGGTGTTGCGAATCACCGGAATTGATTGTTGTAGTTGTTGTTGTTGTTGTTGTTGTTGGTGGTGGTGGTGGTGGTGCTGCTTCTCATGTAGTTTTTGAGGTGAATTAGAGTGGTACTTGTGAGTTGTGATTAGTGGTGAGTGATCATTATTTTTTTGGAATAAAGAATTTGATTTGGAATGCAAGATAAATACACGAATCAGTAGATAGATACTCTAACGATGTGTGCTGTTATGGTGGTGCAAATCATCGGAATTGAATGTATTGTTCTTGTTGTTGCTGCTGCTGCTTTTTGCAAAACATTCAAGTGAACAGGGGTGTTCATATGCGTGGTTGGTGGCGAATGATAGTCATTCTGTTTGAATAGAGAATTCGGTTTGGATTGAAAGATAAATGAATGAATCAAGAGATGGATACTCCAATGCCGTCTGTTTTGACGGTGATACGAATCACCGGAATTGAATGATTTGCCGTTTAGGTGAATAAATAGATAGATACTTTAGTGAAATGATAACAAAGGATTAGGGATTGAGCTGACGTGTATGTAGGGAAAATGCGATTGAGCTGACGTGTATGTAGGGAAAATTGGGATGTCTGTTGGATAAAGAGAGGGAAATAGATATCTTGCTATATTCAAGTAGTTTATGGTGAGTGATTTCATTTTGGCGGGAATTGAGGTTTTGATTGGATACAGAGAGTGAATTGAGATTTATGGTGAGCAATCTCAGTTTAAAGGTTACTTTAATGGATATCTGTATTGGAATTATATGTTTATGGCGAGCTATTGGAGTGAACTACATCTAATTGGAATTGAAATTTAATTGTTTTGATAGCTGAGATGGATGTAAGGGGAGTGATAATTAAACTGTTGTTTATAGAAAAAGTAATAGTTCAGTGACAGAGTATTAGTTCACTAGGGAAAACCACAAAGGAGTGGAAATTGTGCCATGTAAGCCTATACAGAGTTACTGATTATTAGCAGTTTCATGTTCTTGTATTAGTTTTTTGCTATTTTTAATTGGTTTATAGTTGATCTTGAACGGGGTACTTTTGTTGGTTATGTTCTGAACTAGCGCCTGGAATTGGTCAGTTGGATTGAGATGTGTTCTCAGATGGATATAATACTGTCTGCGTCGGCTGTACCTTTTATCGTTTTCCTTCTCGCAGTCATTTGTCAGTTTCTGGCAAGTCATTAGCCATAATTAGGAAATACTGGCTAATGATTGCTTTATTCCTTTTGTTGCTCAGCATTTAAGTCTCTCTGTCTCTCTTTTTTTTTTTTTTTTTTTTTTTTTTTTTTTTTTTTTTTTTTTTTTTTTTTTTTTTTTTTTTTGTATTTTTCAGGTTAGTAGACCGGAAGATTGGGAGCGAACTCCTGACCCCAAAAAATATCTCGTTCAGTTTTTTGGAACTCAAGAAATGTAAGTCAGCATGTCAGCTAGACATGGTTATGTGAGGCTGTTGGGTTAAATCTTACAGCTTTATAAATTCTATAAGATATTTACCTTAGACATTATGATTGTTGTAAACGTTTCTGATCTTTTACTTACACATGCTATATTGCACTATTACTATACTTTTAGTTGAGATATGTTACATAAATATGCACATCATGGATTACGGTTACTGTTGACCTATTTGTTCTTTCAGTTGAACAAGCTGCAGTGCAATATGGTACTGGTTACTGGTTAACGCAGACGTCCTCTTATTTTTTTATGCTCTCTAAAATCATAAATTGAACACTGCGTGCACTTATATGTGATTTTGATCCTTACCAAAAATAAATTGATTTTGTATTTTTTCGTTTTAGGCAACTTTTGTATCTTCTTCTATCTCTAATAATTAGTTCAAGCATAATGAAAGTAAACTTGTAAAAGTTGTGTTTGGCGGAAGTAAATATTGATTTATGTAAGTTTCAATTTTTGAGAGGCAAGCCCATTGTAACAAATCTTTGCACGAGACTTTATCTCGGAATAATTCTTTTCAGTTTATCCTCCGTCTGTTTCGCTATAATTGAAGCCGATACCAACTCAAAATGCGATCATGATAATCTTCAAAACTTTGATAAATCAACCGGCTTTCGGTATTGCGGCCGATATTTAGAACCATGTGCAAGCCAGAGCTCTTTTCTGAAAACGTATTTCAAAATAAATTTGAATTTTGAAAACCGTTCATTTTTGTTAGACATCCACTAACTTATCCGTGTCGCACTCGCTGTTTTGGCATACGAAAGAGTGTTTTGTCCTTGAAGAGAAAGTAGGAAAACTCATCAAATGACTGTAAGGCGGAATGGATGATGGAGTAGGAGGAAACACTTTTGCCAAGCTATGAGTAATTTCTCTTAAACTATATAAACATATTCCTTGGCCGATCATTCTTTCCAGACGTGTTTTTTTAGGAGGCTGCACATAACTAGGAAAGATGGTCGATATATGAGGTATAGTGCATCATGGAAGCCAAAACCTCATTATGCCTGGTGTTGTAGTATGTTGGAAGAAATAAAAATGGCGCACTAGACAGTCCGCACTTCTGCTATTCAGAATTAGGAGTCATTTGATGCCATTCTCCATGTAATTTCCACTTTTGAGTTTGTGGGTTGATAAATAAATATATATTAGAAATAAAGGTTGCTGTGACTTCTTAGGAAGAAAAGTAGAAGATTTTTTTTTTCTTTTTTTTTTTTTGGTTTTATGTAGGGACATTGTGTGACATCTATCAATTTCAATTTTTGAAAGAAATTCTTGATTGATTTTGTACGACACTCTAAGCTTTTTTTATGCCTCTCTTGTGCATAGTAAGACGTTAAGAAGTTGACTGGACATGTGAGTAGTGGTGGTTTCTTAAAAAGGAAATGATTAAGTAATTGCTTGGAGGAAGGTTGCTAGGCTTTCGCCTAAAGCACTTCAAAAAAAGTCCAATCCGGACACAATTTGATAAAACCAACTCCTGAACTGTTATTTGTAAACCTAGGACTTCTTATTGAAAACACGAATAAAATCAATAACCGATCTGCCGATTAGAAGTTAAAGCAATTTATAAATTTCTTGGTTTTGTAGGCGTTGTTGGATGGAAAAATATAGATAGGATATTCCTCTAATAAAAAGTACTCCGTATCTATTAATGATATTTGTAGTTTTGTACGATCTAACGATGTTTGCTTTCCTCAAAATATTAAAGGGGAAGTGGTTGCGTAACTATTAATGTAACCATGTTACTATTATGGTCTTATGTTTACTTGTTAAAAAATTATGGTCTTAAGAATCTCTTCTTATTGTCTCGTGTCGGAAAGCCCCTGCCCAAATTCCATTTTAGGTACAGAAATCATCAAAAAATTGTTAGAATTAAAACTAAAGGAACGTGTTGGCCCGTAACTAATTTAGGGATATGTATATACAAATGCATGTTGGTAGCTTATGTGTGCTTCTTGAGGATGGAAAATAAATTCTTTTTTATGGAGTAAGGCTGTGGGTGAACATAAAAAATTCCAATCACGTGTTAATTGAATTAGGCCTTTTTTTGGGTAATATTACCGCCTCTTCCTGCAAACAGTGTTTTTGTTAAATGATAATTTTCTCTTACGAACAAGTATTTTGTCTGTTTTTTACTTGAATACCACAGATTTTTTCGTTGTAAGAACTTCCTTTTTACTTTCAATTGCTGTGGTAGTCATAATCTTGGAACAATGGTGACGATGACTAAGACAAAAATCTAACGAAGTTCCATTATTTCATTTTCCGCTTTGAGATTGATTATTTAATAACGACACTTCAACTGCTTTTGAATCTTTTGGGTTTGGAGCTGTGGCACCAGCACCTATTTTCTTTCACTGTAGTTCATGCTTCTGAGGTATGACTTTCAGTTTCTAAAGACAAATCGGAGAGTGTCTCTTTTGATATTGCTGTCTGCTGACATATTTTTTGTTACAATCAAGTCAATTGACCATGGTTTATGCTGTTATTGGTGGACGATGCTTAAATTATTCTTTCAATACAGAATCTGAAATATTTTAGAACTTTGGCATAGTTTATGTTATATGAGACAATTGACCTCCATTAGTACTCTAGCTTTGGAAAGCTGAGTTTTGTTTTGTTCAACCGGATATACTGCATATCTTTTGGACTTTTGTCGTTTGTGCATGCTATTAAAATCATATCTTATTGATTGGTTAGGAAGTGAAAGAGTTTTGTTTCCATTTTCAATGAAGTTAAAGACTCATTATTCTTAGATTTTGGATTATGATGGAATATAGCAAAATGGCTCACTAAACTGTTTGCTCTTCTTTTTATCATGAGTTGACGGTCATTCGATGCAGCTCTTGGTGCATTTTTCATTTTGGGTCATTGGCAAACAGCCTCTTTGTGTTGCTAGCACAAGGATAAGGCTGCGTACATGTAACCCCCCTTACCTTGCAATTTGCGGGTGCCCTTGAGGCACTAGGTAATGTTGTTGTGGAGAATGATAAATAAAAATGATACCAAGTGGGTGACACTTATGCATCAAATTCATCTAGAGGTGACACCCTTGTAGAAAGGTCGAGCTGGACAAATTATGCTATAAAGCAGGAATTCATCCAGAAAAGGAAGAAAACTCAACCAACGGTCAGAACTAGGCTTATTTTATACCATAAATACGAAGACACATAAAGTCCTAAATGTATGCTTTGAGAAACAAATATTTCGCTTGGCGCTCCCTCTCTTTCCCCTTCTTTGTGTACTATCTCTTACCTGAAATATTGTCGCCTTCTATTTTTGGCTGACCCATACAAAATGTCCTAATAAGTTGATACTTGCTTTATTTGTTTCTATTCACCAACATTGCCACCATTTTATTACAGCAAGGAACATTATTCGTATTGATAGCCAGACTAATTGATATAATAGTGGTGAAATGTTTACAACGGTTTCTCGACATACTAATTGCTAGAACTTGTAACCTTTGTTTCTTATACTTGTTTGCTTGTCAAACAAGGATAGCTTCTGTGAGAGTGAGGTTTTCAGAGTATGTGTTTTCTTCCCTTGCTTTCCTGGTCATTGTTAATTTTGCTGATATTAGAAGTTTGTCAGTTTTCATTTATGCTGGAAGATTTTTTTCTGCTAGTTGAAATTCATCTCAAGTTTCATCTTTTATCATGTTTTTGCATTGATTAGATTTCCTGATAAAAGATTATCTTCCTAACCTCAAATTTTTGACAAGATCCTAACATTGGGCAGCTCAATTATATGCTGCTTGTGTTGGCGTTGTCTTTTTGTTGGTGGATCCCAGAGATTATTTAGTATTTCCCATCAATGCTCTTATGCTGGACTTGGTAGGTCTGTGTCCCAAACTTTATAAAATTTTGCCAATGCAGTAGACATCCGATTACCAAAAACCTTATGCTATGTATATGGAGGTAATGGTCTCTGCGATAATTCAATTTTTATGACGATTTCCTGTGATATTATGGAGTAGAAGAATCTCATTATGCCATTCATTCTGGGCAGTTGACTACGTTCTGAAGCTACTCATGTTGTTCTTAAATGTTTTATGATGCAATTGAGTTATTGCTTTTTTCTTGTTTGCTTGCCCTCTTGCCACTTGATTTTTGTGGTTAACTGTGTTACATTTTATTGTGCACCCTTCATATGTATATCATAGAAGCGACTGATAATGTCCTGTTGGATTCTTTTCTGATTTTTGTTCGTATCATTTATTCTTGACCTAAAGATAGCATGCATTACCTTTGTGCTGCAAACTATAAGATGCAATGTTAATAAGATTCTTCGCGCTCTTCTGTTTTCTTATGCAGAGCTTTTGTTGCTCCAGCGGATATTCAAGCATTTACAAGTGAGACAAAGACTAAGTTATTGGATAGGTGCAAAGGAAAAACCGTGAAATACTTTGCCCAAGCTGTGAAGGAAATATGTGTGGCCTTTGAAGAGTTGCGAAAACGTGGGGATATCAAAGGAGCTCATAGACCTGATGCGTTGAGTCTTAACGATGCAAAAATCAATGAGTCCCATGTAGAGTCGACTAAAGTTCTAAAATCCGAAGAATTGTGTGAGATTAATTCCGTTCTAGACCGTGCTTATTTGTTTGAGGATTTGGCTATGGGAGATAAACAGACTGCTGCTATGAAAGATTCTACTGCGGATAGACATGAGAAAATTAAATTGAAAAAGGAATCAGATAGTTTTTCTCCTGCCCATGTTCAAAATGAGAGCAAGAAGTCATTAATTAATGATAAGTCTAAGGATCTAAAGGTTGGGGAAAAAAGAAAGGTTGAGGGTGTAGTCTGTCATGCTGATGATCCTAAATCTGGCTGGTCTATGGGGAACAATGCGTTCAGGAAATTTTCAGGTGGTGAGCACGCTAGACGATTGGCTTCAAATTTAAATAAGTTTGAGTTGAACTCCCAAGGGAAGGGCTCAAAGAGCCTGTTTAAAGGCACCAAGTTGTCCGATGTTGCTAAAAGTTCCCAACAGAATTTGGTTACTAGTCCTGAAGGTCATATAGATAGTAGACATCTGAGGCAGAAGAATAGCCAAACTGGGCAGAAGAATAGCCAAACTGGCAGTGATCAATCATTATCTGTGAAGAAGGCTAAACTTGTAGACCAGATGAGTGATGCCACCAACGGTTCAGTCCCTAAGAATGAAAAAAGGGGCTTGGAGACAGAGATGGTTGATGAGGAAGCCATTCCACCAGCAGCAAAGTCTCGTCACCATGCATTGGATTCAGTGTATCATGATGGTAAAAGAAGTTTGGGTATCGTAAGTATTAGTAATGATGTACCAAAGAAAAGAAGAGCTGTTCAGTTGTGTGATGATGATAATGATGATGAGCCTAAAACCCCAATTCATCGTAGTTCCGTGAAATATGGCGGTAAAGTTAGTTCGTCTGTGTTAACCTCAGATTCTGCAAAGAAGATCACTGAGAAACATGAATCATCTAATTGTGCTAATCCAATTGCGGAGTCTTCTCTTGATGTGATTTTGTCACAGAAGGTTGACAGTTCTACTAAGGCAAATGTGTCTCATAGTCCAGGGTTGGACAACCGTGTAGTGAAGGAGAGTAAGACACATTTCATTTCTCCATTAAAGTCTCCCCAAGCTGTTGCTTCCATTAGAAAATCAGTTGACCCACAACGGTCTAATAAACCATCCAATAGGGTGACAAATGCAGCTCATCATGGTAAGGCTCAATTAATGTTAGGTAAAGATCGAAATTATAGATCTGGTGAACCAATCTCTTCTCAGAGCCAAGTTTCTTCTCAGAAATTTAGAAAACCAATTTCTGGAGAGAGCGCTAGAATTCCACCTAGAGTAGGTGTGATGGTGATTGAGCCAGCAGTATCTGTAGAAATCGTCAAGGACCATGCCCCAGAGCCTGAAAAAAGGTTCTTAAATTTTTATTTAAACTTTTTTCCCGCAAATGTTGTTTTTATAGCCTTGTTTGATTTTGTCATTTTTATCCTCGAAAATAATAGATTGGAAGATACTGGAGATAAATCAGGTTCTGTGGCGGATTCAAAAGCATCGGAAAAATCGATGAAGAATTTAATAGCTCAGGCCAAAAAGCGACAAACTCGTTTGCAAAATGTTCCTTCTGGTGGCGGAGATGTTGTGACGGTAGCCAGTGCAAATCGTTCAGGGAGGAATCCAAGTCCATCTTCTACAAGCCTGGCTGTTCGTTCTGGTGAGGTCAATGTGACACAACATGATGGCAAGGGAGTCAAATCTCTCGGATCTTTTTCTTCTCCATCGTTTCGTGCTATACGGTCGGGGTACAAAGAACATGAAGAAAAGGAACTGAGTTTGGGAATTCCATCTACTGGAAGTACTCTTAGCGGCGGAACAGAGACAGTAGTTGTTCGTGATGCTTTTGAAGGAATGATTGAGACGCTATCAAGGACTAAGGAAAGTATTGGCCGTGCTACTCGCCTTGCAATTGATTGTGCCAGGCATGGAATTGCTAATGAGGTTAGTCTGAGTATTCATATTACTATCTATTATATATTATATTGGTGTTTTTGTTATAATATCTCAAATTAAATTGTCGTTTAGGGACTGAAGTCATTGAACTAGAGTTTCTGACCACCTGTTTCTAGTTCATTCTTATTGACCTATGTTGTGAATGGGGAACCTCTTAAGCAAAAAGAAGGAATTAAACACTTACCGTTGAGAACGTAGAAGTTCTTAGAAAATGAAGCAAAATCTCAAAGTAAAATTGTTGTTTAGGGACTGAAGTCACTGATCTAGCGTTTCAGACCACCTGTTTCTACTTTCTAGTTCATTCTTATTGACCTAGTTTGAATGGGGAACCCCCTTCAGCAAAACGGAAGGCGTAGACACTTAGACCCTTGGTCTTTACTTTTGAGAACATAGGAGTTCTTAGAAAATGACAAAGTCAGTCTTCTACTCTTTTTTCTTTTTTGTTTTTACATTTAGTTGTTGAATTGTCAGTGTTGTGAAATGACAGGAATCCTTTATTTTGATCTATTCTTGTAATGTCGTGTCTTCTAGTCGTTCAACCTACATCCATGGTATAAAAATTTAACTGTTAAGCAAGTGGAAATGAATGCATCTTTTGCCCTTAGCTATTGCAAGAAGGGTCCTCCTTGGGTGGAAAATGAGGTGTTTGATGTGCCATCTGTAATCTCCCTAGTCTGGCTTTTGATAACTCTGTGATGCCTTATATGTGAGGTTTGTTGGTGAAGCCGATGCTCTTGAAATTTAGCCATCAAGGTTGGGGATGTTTAATTGCACACATTTTCCTCCATTTTGTGTTGCTGTTGTGGTTATATCTGCTGATTTTTAACAGTTGAATTCGATCATTCGTTGGTGGGGTTCTGGTATAGCAGTTCAACAGTACTATCACATTTGTACGAAAGGTTCTTAGTATAATCCTTTGCATTTTTTCATTCAGGAAGGCTTCTTTAAAGAAAGCATTGCATTTTTTTTTTCATGTTTAAATCTTCATGACCGGGGACAGGAGAAGCCAGGGTTACCGGATTCGTAATACGCTCGATACGAGTTCGTAATACGAATTCGCGATTTGCTCTATTTAGCGTATCTGATTCGTTGAGCGTATTATAAATAACATAATTCGCTAGTACATATCGATTCGCTTAATGTACTAAACGAATAAAATAAAAAAATTAAATTTAGAAAWTTYTTAATTAATGATAAAGAAATTAATGTACAAAAAGATTTTGGAAAAGAAAAGGCGTAAAACTACTAGGAGTAATTGAACTTCCCACCTATCTATAGCAGAAAAGGCACAAAGGAATACTGATTTGTAATCTAAGGGCTCCTATTAAATAATGAAAAGTAGTATCAAAACCCAAGAAAACCATTCAATTCATYTWARKTYCYYMAACGTCAAAGTGTCAAACCATTCAACTCATCTTCTATCACACAAATGGTGACCACAGTACCACACAACTTCATCTTCTTCGTCCAATCTTCATCTTCTTCGTTGATCCCAACTCAATATTCCTTTGAATCMTTTCTACCATCAAAACCTAAAAAATCCCATAAGCTAAATCTACTAACTTCATGATAAAATTAGTATTTGTTGGACTAAAACATCAAAATATTGTGCTCTGATTTCAAAATAATTGYAAGTATCCTGCTATACTTCACTTTTTTCTTCGCATTTCATTGTTTTAGCAAAGTATTTTGATTCGCTCCTTTTGGGCGAATTCGTAACGAATTGGGCCGTATCGATTCGCTAACGAATCACGAATTGATACGATCGTATCGATTCGCGATTCGTTGGGTGTTGGAGCGAATAGCATCCCTTTACATTTATCTGGGTGACCTTGTTATGAAGATAAATTCCTATTTTGGAGACTGTATTTGATTAAATGTTCTAATGGGTTACACCTGCAGACCTGCTGGTATCTGTATTTTTTTCGGAGAGTAAATGGTTTTTCCATCTTCTGCTACTGCAGTTTTGTTCATAAGAAGGCGGGGGCAGTTGTTTGGGGTTTCAAAGTAAGTATTGGGCTATGGTCTATTCTATTGGGAGTTATCTTACTTCTCAAATTTTCAGAGATAAAGGAGAGTGTTGTGTTCTTTTCAGTATTGAGCTTTTTATGGAATCTTTAAGAAGGGATTGCTTATTTTGTGAGGGTTGGGAAGTTGCTAACAGGACACTGTCTGAAGTGCTTTGGGCTAAAGGTCAAAGCTGTATGGACTGTACAGTTGCCATCTTGTACTATTGCTTGCCCTTTATCTTGTAAATCTGTCTTACAATATTGTAAGAGGAAATGTTAGTATTTCTGTTCTTCTATATGGTACATTTCTAAATAGAAGTTACAGTTATGCCTTATTTTTTGTCTATTGGTGTCAGGTTTATGTTTGGCCTTGACGTAAGCTTATCACGCTAATTTTGTGGTTCTAGAATCTACCTATGTGATCATTAGAGAGATTATCGGGCGTGTGATTTAATCTGCAGGTTGTGGATCTGCTGCTTCGTAAGCTGGAAAATGAGTCAAACTTGCATCATCGAGTGGATCTCTTTTTCCTTGTAGACTCCATTACCCAGTGTTCTCATAGTCAAAAAGGTATTGCAGGGGCATCATATTTGCCTACTGTTCAAGCAGCATTGCCTCGCATTCTAGACGCAGCTGCTCCGGCTGGTCCTAATGCTCGTGAAAACCGTCGGCAATGCTTAAAGGTACATATTATGATGTTTTCAGCATATGTTAAATTCATGAAAATGGTGTGGGCAATACCCATAAAGAGGAGAAAGAGCCCACTTCATAAACCCAAAAAAGTTCCATCATAAAACAAATTGGTGATGCGAGGAGTAACTCCTTACAAAGTAGTGAACTACTGAACTCCCTCCTCATTTTGTCAAGTGGGACACTCACATGTGGTCATGTAGATAAACCACATAATAGGAGCTTTTAACATCTTATTTCATTTTTGTCAACCTTATGGATTTGCTGAAATTTCAGGTCTTGCGATTGTGGCTTCAAAGAAAGATCTTGCCAGAGTCAGTCCTTCAGCGCTTCATAGATGGTATAGAAGGGTCAAATGACGAGACAAGTAATGGAATTTCCTTTAAACGGCCGTCAAAAGCTAATCGTTCTGTGGATGATCCTATAAGAGAAATGGAGGGGATGCTTGTAGATGAGTATGGAAGGTTGGTTTTTTCAATATGCTCCTCCATCCTGTTACAGGCTGCTATGTAAATTTATTTATTTTTATTTTCCTTCAATCATAGTTAAGATGATTAATCCCCGTGATTAGGTCAATTTTTTTGGGATCTTTTCATTCAATACTCTATCTCATGCTTCAATTGTTTTGTTATAATGGCTTCATCGTCTTGAGGTGCTTTTTCCATCTGAAATTTTGCACACATTCCGCTTAAGTAAAAAGCGTAAGCTAGGTTTGTATAAACTACACAATTCAATTGCTTAATAGTAGAATCATACATCGTTCAATATATAGCAGACTAAGGAAAGAGCTATTCTGTAAGGTTCTTGCCCACTTGAGGGTTGTATCTTGCTCGTCGCTACCATGCCTATGGTAACCATGTTGTCGTCTTTTAACAACTTCGTCTCCGTTTTTGTCACCCCAAAAACTTTTATTTTATTTACATTTTTGGGAAGACTGTTTGGTAGAAAGTTAGCTGCTTTATGCTGACTACGGGGTTGACAAATTTGAGCTTTGCATCAGCCGTTTCTGCTGAAGTTGCATCCCCGTGGAAGATTAAGGATTTGGGTGGGAAGTCTTTGTGTTAGTCACTCTCAGCTATCTGTTTATCATACTCTACCGTTGTATTCTTTCCCGTTTCTGCACAACTTCCAGTTTATCTTCTTCTTGATAGATGAACCGTCTCAACCAAAACCTAAGGTAATGGTTGAGGCCCAACTATTATAAATATTCCTATTACTTCTAACATAATTAACGTAGGGCTTTCTGGTTTGAAATCCTTGATTGATATAGCACCATGCATGTTCACATCTTGAGGTGATACTCCTGATAATTCAGCTTATTATGATATCTATATTCTGATGGAAATAATTTTTACTGTGGGTGCAGCAATGCTACCTTCAATTTGCCTGGATTTTTATCCACTCATGGGTTTATTGATGATGACGAAGATGAGGATGATGTTCCAAGTACTACTCACTATCAATCTGAGTCATTGCCACTGCAGGCATGCTCCAATGCTTCAGTAGGGCCAGAAACAGTCGAAATTATACCAAATGACAATTGTCACCATATCTTGGAGGATGTGGATGGTGAGCTTGAGATGGAAGATGTTTCTGGGCACCATAAGGCTGGAGCTTTATCTCTCTGTGATTTTTCGAAGAAAGATGAACAAGAAATGCAAATGGATACTGAAGTGGAGACCTTGATTGATAATGTAGTTGAATCCCCATCATCTGATGGTTCTCCTCCATTACCTCTTGAATCTCCACCCCCACTTCCCCCTCTTCCCTCTTCACC
>VHZZ01009475.1:5376-19225 GCA_009801015.1 Silene noctiflora | reverse complement strand
CCCACCTCAAGCTGGCAACCTTCAGCCTTTAGTTTCGTTGCAACTTTCGGAGATTCCCCAGGTGGTACTGCATCCTCCTGCAGAATTTCATTCAATACAGGTACTTTCACCCCCATACCAACTTATTCACTGAATACTGCTGTGTATTTCCTACATATAATTATAATTATAGTTTTAGTATGTTACTGCGTTTATTCTTAATTTTGTTGCAGGTGGGACATGCTGTTCAGATGGATGGGAATACCTCACAAGAGGTGTCCCGTTTTGTGCCTGTTGGAGAATCCATTTCTAGGCCGCTTAAATATGGGCAAATTGACATGTATCCAGGACCGCAAGCTGATCCATCGTTTCAGCAGTTTCAACCACCGCTGACAACATTTGGGCAGAGAGCTTTCCCACCTCCCTCATTGCCTCAACCTCCCTTAGGCTCATTCATATATAATAAGCCTGTAGTTCAGCAGCATTTACCTCATCCTCGTTCCCATCTTCCTGCCTTTCCCCCACCCCCTTCTCATCCATTTTCGTCTTCTAACTCAGAAGGTTTGAGACAATTTAATGATGAACAATGGAGGTCAACCCATGTTGAATATAAAGCAGATAATCGTCATAACACATGGGTTACTGGAGCGCGGGCGCAATCTTTTCCAATCACTACCCTTAGCGGGGAAGGTATGGGTATTTTCTTTCTTATGGTCTGTGTAAAAGAGGTCATGTTTGCTCTAATGAATAACATTTGTCAGTGACCTGAATCGGAAAGCCTTGAAAGGCATGATAGATGTCCATTATAAGAAATGTGATGAGAGATGGTTGGTTGATGTTTCATGGTTTTGTATGCTTGCATATGTATAACATGTACAACAATTCCATTGTGATACGTCATTGTGGTCTTATAAATTTTAATATTATTTTCACATTTAGCAACATTTTCTGACGTCTGCGATTTTCATGTTTTACATTCTCTCATTGACATCAGTCTCATTTTGAGTTATAAAGGTATTTTCACTATAGGCGCTGATTTTAATCTTGCAACGGTGTAAATTTATTGTACCTTTATATCTGCAAATCAGTTTGGTGGCTCTAATTGTCTATTCATGGTTCAAGAATCGACATTTATGGATGTTTTCCATTTCTTGGACCCGTATGTCATGCTGAAGTGTTTTCTTGAGACTACAAAGACATATGGGCATTTGCTTCCCATTATTCACTTAATAGCGACATATTATAAGGCTCCTGGTGTTGTCTTCACAGTTTCCATTGTCCTAGAGTTAGTTTGTACTGCGCTACTTTTAATAGGCCTTACTTTTTATGCATCATTCAGCTTCCTGTTGTTTAGCTTCATGATACTCTATTTTATTATTTTAGGGTTATATATAATCTCCCCTTCGTTTTCCGTATGCCATAAGTTCTCGACATTAATTGTTGATTGCTTTTGATGCAAAGTAGTTTTGGGTTTGTATGCATGTTAGTTGTTTGGTTTGTACTGACTTTTACACTGTTACAAGTTTATTGTCTTTAGCTATTTGATGTTTACGAAAGTTTAATTGGGTAATATATTTGCAGCGTATTTTCGGCCTCCTGAGATGGCACCGACAAATAACCTGGGACATCACTCCTCCGCTCCAAATTCTTCTAACCCCTCAGGTAAAATAAGTATTTTTTTTAGTTTGATTTGGGTAGGTGTTTGTGTGACTAACTCTAACTTTTGATCTTGCTCAGGACTCAATCAGATGTTACCTTCTAGGCCTGATATGTCATTGCTCAATCATTGGAGGCCAGTATAAGGATCATATTGAGGTCCCCTTTCAGAAAAGTGTGAGCACTTTGCCATTGAGTTTACACTTGCATAGTTTAGATGCCAAATTGTGTGTCTTTGTAACAGCGGATTCCACCTCTACATATGCATATAAAGTTACATTAAAGTCTTAACATGAGATTAACATTGTGCACAGAATTAATTTGCCATCATGTTTCACTTAGCATTACCCCAGTGCTCAGCTTTTGCTGAGTGAAAAGTGTGAGCACTTTGCCATTATGTTTAGCACTTGCATAGTTTAGATGCCAATTTTTTTGTCTTTATAACAGCGGATTCCTCCTCTACATATGCATATAAAGTTAAGTTAAAGTCTTAAAATGAGATAGTGTTGTGCACAGAATTATCTTGGCCATCATGTACCACTAAAACATTACCCCAGTGCTCAGCTTTTGCTGAGTGAAGGGTGGTCGGATTTATGCAACCTCACCTCTGTAAAGCACACAGAGGCTGTTTGCTGATGATCCATACTGAAATTTATCATCGAAAGAATCCAACTCGATTATTCCATCATGGACCATTATGCCTAGGTATTTTAGCCAGTAACTGGTGGCAAGGTAGATGTATTTTCATGTCATGTATCATGTATTTATTTTAATGTTTTTGCACGTAATGATATCCATGAGTGTATTATCTTGGTTGTCATGTCCCTTGTTTCTTTTTCCAGTAGATCTTTTCATGTACGAGATTATGTAGCAAAGTAATATTACTCACCCAGTTGTGTGTGCTTCTTATAATGTGAAGTACTTACCATTCAATGAACTTCTGGTCACAATTTAAAATAAAAAGTTGTAGCGGTTATTGTTTAATGGACACTAGGGGGTGACATCCATGTATAGAGAGACACAAAGGAGTGACACATGTATGGAAAAGTAAAGCTAGTTGATTATTTTCTTATGCTATCATGAATAACCTTTTTCAACGAAGAGACGAAATTAAAAAATACTTAAATCTAATGAAGTCGCACAAATGCCTTTTGTTTCAATTTTCATTGTGGGCCATCCAAAAATTTCCTTGGTGTTGAAAAAAGGAGTAAAGCTGCATACATTTGACCCCTTCCCCTCACAATAGGCAGGTGTCTTTGAGGCATTGAAGTAACGTTGTTGTAGTGTCGTTCATTCTTTCATTTCTTGTATCTTGTTATGATTTCAATACTGAATGCAAGGGATGATCTTCCATCTTTTGGTGTTATAGCGCTACAATTCTGTTGGTAATTTTTTTATTTTTGTTGATTATAATGTCGGATCATAGTGTGATGTGTTGTTTATTTGGGTTATTAATGCTATTGATGACATGATAAATGGAATTACATTACTGCTCTAACATGTAACTTGTCGATTGCTGTTAAAATGGATGCAGCTAAACAAATTAAAAGATTTAAGCGTTTTTGTGTCCCTTATTTGTAAGTGTTATACACTCTTGGCTCCCTCTAATTGTTGTTGGTTTGTTTATTAGTGTCTGGGCTGCAAGGCGGCGAAGAAACATGTCGTGAACGAGTATTTTAGGTGACTTCAGAAAGGGGGAGATACAATTAACTTTGAAAGGTTGCACAAAGAATGTGTGTGGTATTCTGATGGACTATGTAGATTAAATGTATCATGAGAAATCAACTTCTGCTGATACGTGCCTTCCAATGTAAGCCGATGCTTGCTACTCAGCTGCTAACTATATTTAGTAGCTGTTGTAATTTGACATCCTCGTGTTTATTACATAGTACTCTCCTATGAAGATTTAAACTTCCAAGCAGATTATTTTGGATTATGTTCCTTTGCTCCTGAAAACATTCTTTTCCTTAGTGTTATGTTTATTGGCCATGAGCTAAAAGTTATTGCTGAAGAGATTATTCTTCGAGTTCTCTATGCTCTTTATGTGTGCATAGTTTCAGTTGGGAAATTGATGTTAAGGCTTGCTACTGAATTTGTGTTTTGTTTATGTTTAAAAGAATGGAAATGTTTGCATGGTTATTTTTTGATTTTTTTTTTGATTTGGGGACCTCAGACCTAGACTAGAAAAGAAAAACATTGGGAAGAATGATGCCATAGGAATGTACAGTTTGAATGGTGGAGAGATCTCTATATTTTGTCTGTGAATGCACAAGGTGTAAACAAGGTTGAAGGGTTGAACGAGTTATAGAGCTGAAACTTGTTAATCCATGCTTGCAACTGTGTGGCCAAAGCTGAAAACACAGATACACCCGATCTCATTTTCGTTCCAAAACCCAAAAATACCTCTACATTTATAGCAAACTATTGTGCCGTGGAATTTATTGGATTCAGTGTGCAAAAAAATAGTGCCAACCAAGGTCAGACTCGCAGTAACCCTGACCATATTTGAACCTAACCCGACTAGTGATGTTTGTACCCTGTAAATCTGATTCTGAGCCTCTTCTATAGCTAGAATCAAACTTTAGATTGTGGTATGCCAACTTCAGACTGGACCCGTGAATCTGTACACACAAAAGCCTGCATTGGTGCACTTCCGAGTTCAGACCATTGTGAAGATAGTGGCAGTAGTTATATTTAGATATCTTTAAGTCTTTAGGATAAAGTGATTATGCTAGTCTTTTGAATAAAGTTATTATATTATCTGTTAAGTGTGCTAATTGAATTCTCATAATTAACCTCAATTTTAATTTTTAATTTTTAATTTTAATTTTTTTTATTTTTAAACAGTGAATTTCATTAGACTGCAAGGCAGAACAACAAATTTTGTTGGCAAAGCAATACTGATAAATTATGTAAATTCCTGTTTTCGCCTCTGTCCCTTTTCATATTTTAAAGAGAAAAACCAAAAGCCAAGTAAATCTCACGAGGATAAAATCTCAGCAGGCCTTTCCTTCCTTGTTTTTAGTAGTTGTGTTTCTTAGGAATGATCTTGAGCTTGCATATGGTCTCTTATCTAGATGTGCGATTGAGGTGTTTGAAGCTCTCAAAATCCAGCTTATTTCTTAACTAAAAATGAAAGTTCAGCTCATATTGACATTACCTTTTTCAACAGTTCTGACATCTGTCTATTAAGTGTTTTTGCTGAGGAACGAAAAAGAATTAGTTGTCGTAAATAATTTCCCTAGTGCTCAGTATCCTAGGATCTCTTTCCATTTCTACGCTTATCCGTTTCTGTTTCTGTCAGATATGTTCAGCATTTATTTCCTTGTATTTGTAATCTTTCCCAGATTGGAAGGATGTACAGCTGTTGTGTTGAACCATTTCTGATGATTATATATAGTGGTGGGTTACCTTTTATATCGGTGCATTAGGTGCTTCCACCAGTAACACTGGTCAACCAAGTCTTGTTATGATTCACTTTTTGGAGGTGGTATTTAGATGCTCCCACTAATTAAATAGTTTTGAGAGTCATCAACGGTTCAGAAACCAGAGATGTGTTTTGTTCTTTCCAAACCCCTTTTGCGTTACATGTTCTTGTAAAATATCTCCGATTTCTTTCCTTATCTAATGCTAGAATTGTTTCCTAATTAGTTTTGTTGAGTTTTTATGGATGTGACGAAAACCAGATTCCTACGTCATGCAATTTTTCCGTTTTTATTTTCTTCCTATTGTGCATGGCTAATAATTCCTTCTATTTTCCATTTTCGAACCTGTATCTTGATTGGTTGCTTTAATATAATCATAAGGACAATTTTGTTTTCCTGAGCTGGTATCTGGTCTTTCCCGAAATTCCGCAATCTGTTAATGCTCTTGAGCCTTACTGTAGTTGCACTAACTTTTGATTTCAATGGTCACCCGTATTTTCCATGTCCTGATGGCTATTATGAAGCTGGTAAACTTGAGGCCTCTGTTCCTGATGGCTATTTGGGTTCATGTGCTTTTTTGAATTATCTGTCACAAAATTTATCATGATTATCTTTTTATGCTATCTTATCCAGTGTTCAAGTTCCTTCTGCTTATTTACTAGAGATTTTTCAGAAAAACATCTAGAAAATATGGAGATTTTATTTTTATTTTATTATTTTTTTTTAAAAAGACTTTCTTCAGAAACCACCTTGACTGGGCTAATTTATTCTCATATATTTTTTGCGCAACATATATTTTTAGGTTTTTTCATTATGTATATTCACGACTGCAAACATGAATTCTTGTCACTTCTTTTTAGTCTTCATACGAGTGTATACGATATTGAGATGCATGACTGGTTTTCTCAAATATAAGCCAATATCTGGAGGGATGATAGATGGATGTTTTTCAGTGACATAGAAATCATGTAGATTATTCAGCAGAGATGGTATTATAACCATGTAGCTTATTAAGATGAAATGGAGACACAAAGGTAGATTTTAGAAAAACTAAGTAAACTTGTTTCTGTTGAATAAAAGAGGCTTTGATTGTTCACTGGATAGTTTCTGTTGTGATGGGGGGATGAGTGCTATTTTTTTTAATAGCATAATAACAGTATTTCTGATGCTAACTTTAGTGTTCTATGATTTATTGTTTGATAGATTTGACTTGATCATAAGGATTTAATGTATCTGTTTCCTTGATAAGTGCATTTCATTTAACTGCCATATGACTTTCAATTTGCAGGTTTAGCTGATATCCTTTGTCAAGTATCATGTACATGGATTGGGGTGCAAGCTTTATGGCACTTTTTTTGTGACTTTGCTAGAGGTAACCACTTATTTAGAAGCATGATAGATTGATAGATTTATTGATTCTAACTTTAGTCCTTAGCACCATACTCAATTAAAGATAGCAATGAAGTTGGCTCTGATAAGTCCTATCAGTTGCTGACTTTGTATATTGTGACTAACAATGCTGCACAGATTCCTTGGTTCATTTTGTATATACTTCCATTATTGACTTGTCAATAATATTTCTTAGACTGTGTTCACTGAAGCTGGTTGCATGGTCCAATGTCCCTGTTTATTTTAGTCTCATTCAGTGTTATTATAGGTGATTTATGAAATTCTCAAATCACTCTTCAGTTTAAGTAGGGCTTGCTCATGTCTTTCAGCCTGCTGTTCAAACGCTATGATTTATTTGCATACACAATCAGAGGGCAAGGTTTTTTTATCTGGTGATCTCTTGTGTGCCTGCCTGGTTTCTGTTGACCTTTTTTAATGATTGGGATGTAATTTCCGGAAGGTGATTGTGGATGATATCTGAAACTATAGAGGAAATTATTCAGTATATATGAATCTGTGCAGAGTGTAAATACCTTTTGGGAGTGGGGAACAAATTGTCGACCTATTGACAATGTTTCCGTATATGCTTTGAGATTAGAGTTTGGGCAACATGTCACAAATCACGATATATGATCAACGAGTCTTGCTTAGAGTAAAAACTGCCGCACGTTATGAGAAAATTTTTAGACAGTATGGTTACTAGGCAACCGGCTTAGTTACTTTACCATCTTCCTTCATTTTCACCGGTTCTGGGGAATTGTTTCATGGAGAAGGTCACTTGACTGTACTTTTTTCTTAAGCCTTGATAAAATGGTTTTTAGAGGTTGAGAGGAGTTGAACAAGCTGGGCTGCATCATAATACTTGTTGAATGAGAAAGAACTTTAGCTTTCTATTCTGGACCTGAACATGTGACCTCAGAGACTTGCAAAATTAGAGGTTTTGTTTTGTTCCTTTTTTGGCTTGAGATGATGACTCCCAAGTGTAAAGTTATGAATAAAGAATTGATGATACGAACGGGCTTGAAGTGGGTAGGTATGCATCTTCGAACATTTTGCCCTACTTAGGTCTTGTGGTGAGAAAATATTAGGGTTCTTATTCTTGGAGATCTGAGTTGAAACGCGCAAGTTGAGATAAGCGTGGTGTGTGGATGTTTACTTTAAAGTGTGTTAATGAAATCTCATTGACGATGCAGGGCTTTAGCCCGGATACGGTCAATTTTCTTGTTGTAGTTAAGGCTATTGTTATCGCACAGCATGAATTTGTCGTACCAGTACATTGTGTTGATGTTCTGAGTTTCATGATGACTCATGTTGTACTTTCGACAATCAACAAATGTTTACCATTATTTGTGTGTTACTTGTCTAATAGTGTATACAGTCAATTTTCTTGTTGTAGTTAAGGCTATTGTTATCGCACATCATGAATTTACCGTACCAGTACAATGTGTTGATGTTCTGAGTTTCATGATGACTCATCTTGTACTTTCGACAGTCAACAAATGTTTACCTTTATTTGTGTGTTACTTGTCTAGTATTGTATGCCTATGTTTGTTTCTACTGTGACATAGTCAGATACTCAGATTCACTGTTGGTGATTTGAGAAAGAAGGGGGGGTTGGTTCGGTGATTTTACAAAAAAATGGAAATTCTCGTCTGCCCAATATCGTTCTGTTTTCTGTATTATACTACCTTCTTCTTGTTGCAAGAAGAGAATGAAGGTGGCGTTTGATGTGACTATATGTTTATATCTTTCATTTTGAAAACTTTACTGCAGCCAAATGATTTTCTATCTTTGGTAGCCGTGATAGATATTGGGAGTTTTTAAGGGCAAGTTCTGAATTGTATGTTTATTAATTATTAATTGTTTTTAGAGGGAGATGGGAAATGACTCGCTATAGAAAAGTATGTTGGAACGGAGCTTGAGTCTAGCGTTTTGTGAAGAAGTTCTGTCTGAAATCGCTACTAACATTTTAACTCAATGGCTAAATGATTTGGTTGTTTTGTTGCACTCCTACCACTTTTTTAATCTATGTAGAATTCATCGTATGTGTTGGTAACTACTCTTATAGAAGTGCAGTCTCTTTTAGGGTGCAATAATCCATCCCTTATTCTTTCTAGAGTATGGTTCAATGTGTTCCATAGGCAATTGTCTTGTTTATGACAATTTTTCTGCAAGCTGATAAACGGACGAGGCGTCCCATTGATGTATTCCGGTTAGTAATTGAGCTTGTGATTAAGTTAATACTGAGGTAACCTTACGCCTCACCATTTATGTATTTTACGTAGCTCTATTTTATTTTCATTGATTTTTGATTTGTAATGTACATTTTATAATTGTAATTTTACTTGCTTGATATCTGTAAATAGTGTGAGACAATGAATATAATGTTAATGCTCCCATTGACACAAAGTTCTAGTGTTCATTCATATATGAGATTCAGTTTATAATTTTTAATTTTGTTACAAATAGTTTCTCTGTTTCTGTTAGTTTTTTTTATCTTATGAGCATGACTTAACTTGAATATGAAGGTTACCTCGATGCGAATTCATCGGAATTTGTCGCAATACGTTCTGGTTGCAACATAATTACGGAATGGGTGAAGAGATTTACCAGATGCAGAAAGAGGTAACTTTGTTGACCTATCAACTTAATGTTTCAGTAGAAGCGTCTGACAGTTTTGAACTGCGTTTTGAAAGAGCACTCTAATCAAGATATCGTTGATGATTGATCTTAGCATGTGATAATTAGTGATTACTGTAGTAACAGTAACATGCATAGGCCCAAGGCAAGGTAAACATGCACAGGGTGAAATAGGCTCTCAAGCCCAGTAACGTTCGTTCACCATAGTCTGAGAATCAGGGAAGTATAGGCGCTCACTTGCACGAGATTATTAATTATTAATATTCATACAGCTATAATCAACACAAGATTCTAGACCATGTCAGTAAAATATTGTTACTAGAAACGAAGTCTTGTGGCATATTTGTCCAGACTCGGGAGTCTTTCCGTTGGAGGTATATCTGCGGCTAACATGTTAGGCTTCGTTTTACCTGATTAAAGGAGATTATTTTTGTGTTATTAACTTTAGCCAAGGGTTGAGAAGGCTTTTGAGGAATTTCTAAATAATAATTACTCCCTCTATCTTGGTCATTTGCTTACATTTAATTTCAGCACAAAGACTAAGGAAAGATGAGGGGGTCAATTATTAGACGACAAGTTGACCAAATTGAGCGTGGTTGATCAATTGTCTATCAAAGACATTTGTAAAGTAGAAAGTTAAAGAATTGATTGAGACACTAAAAATAAAATAGATAAATAAATGACCAGAGCGAATAATTATTAATACGGAATATTAGAACTGGACTAATTTCGTTCAAGGTAGTGAGGTGTATACTCAGTTTTTGTGTGTGAGACTTAGTTGACTTGCCAATTTGGGCCATTCGGGTCCTACTTTTTCAAGGTGCATGACACATTAGCTTTCTTCTCTTCTCTATTCCAAGCGATGAGATAAAGTGATTATATTCTTGAGGATTAATCTAATTTGATCATATTTTTGAGGATTAATCTAATATTCTTTCTCGGTAAAGGCTTTTCTTGGAGACTTGAACGACAATGGAATTACAAGGCCACAAGGGCCATTCGGGTCCTACTTTTTCAAGGTGCAATAATTTGTTTTATATACCTAAAACAAAAACTTTAAAAAATGACGAAGATATTCAATTAAGAAAAACGTAAAGACATGAGCGAAATGGAGGGAGTAGTTTTTAACATTTCTCTCCATCTCATTTTTTTTAGTTTCCGATACATTTTGATGATATTTTTATACGATTGAGGAAGGTAGATTTTTGTAAAAGAGAGAGTGGCACCTATTTTTTTTCTTTTATAGAATCAAGTGTGCCAATAAGACTAATCTGTAGCAATAAGACTAATCTATATCACAAACTTTTGTGTAACATGGTTTCACACAAATATATTATAATAATGACATGTACAATCTTTAAACCGGCACAGTATTTACATAAAACCGTAGTTACATAAAATCGTCTTACCCAAGACGAACTAGACTTAATTAACCTCTGGTAAGGGAAACAACCTTACTACCTCAATGAGTTTTTCAATTATTCTCCCTCTATATAAACACTGGAGAAGTACATTTTCACTAGTTGACACTCCCAAAACATCAAAACAAAACAATTAAAATGGGAGAAATGGCAGCAACTCCTCCAACACCCTTACCTACCCTATTCAAATGGGCAAAAGATGGTAACACAACAACCTCTGTTTCCTCAACCCACATCCTCTCAGACCTAAAGAGACCTCACCTCTCCACCCTCGTCCCGGGTTCAATCCCAATAATCGACCTAAGCGAACCCGAGGAGAAAACAAAGGCGAAAGTTGTTTATGCATGCCAAGAATACGGCATTTTTTACTTGGTTAATCATGGTATTGACGAGGTGCTATGTAATAATGTGTTGGATGTCATTGTTGAGTTCTTCAGCTTGCCTCTTGAGCAAGGAAGAGCTCAACTTTGTAGTAGAGATTTCGATAAGGATGTTAAGGTTGTTACTTATTGTCAGGATGATGGTGATAGGAATGTGTCTGCCTGGAGTGAAGCTTTGACACACCTTTGGCATCCTTGTGAAGACTCTTTTCTTGATGCACTGCCTGCCGATCCTCCTTGCTATCGGTAATTCCATGTTTCGCGTCTTTTATATTCCGTCTCATTTACCTTTTTTTTTTTTTTACGTTTAATTAAAATTCCACTCACAAAAAATAAAAATAAAAAGGTAAATAATGAGTTTAACGAAAAGAAAAAACAACTTTGTTTGTCAAGTGTCATGCATGCATGCATGCGTAATTGGTTATCTCACAGACTAGAATTTTTTTTTGGTACATAGATTAGAATTCAGCATTGTTAACTTCTATGTTTGTATTATCACGTAATCTGTATTTTATACTCCTTCGGTCTCAATTATTTGTTTTCCGTTTATATTTTATATGAAAGGTACTCCCTCCTATTCACCATTTTAATCCCTATTTCCTTGAACGGATTATTCAGGTTTTCTTCTCCTTTGTTATTTTAGAAACTTTTATTCTTATTTTATTCATCCCTCTCTTCTATCACCAAACTTCACCCAACTTTTTTACTCCTATTTTATTTCTTTTTTTAATTTTTTGTGCCCATAATTTCTTATTTAATTTCTAATTATTCATCTCTCTCCTATCACCAAACCCACCCAACGTTTTTACTCTTATTTTATTCTTCGCCTTAATACTTGTGCCCAAGGGGAGGAAAAAGAAGAATAAGAGGGAGTATTTTAATCAAAGGTGATCGAAACGGAGGGAGTAACAATCTTTTTATCAATACATCAACCATGGATGCTTGCATCATTTTTTGATTTAAGGCTGATGTTTTATTAGTGTCCCTATTGACGTTGTTACTTTTCACGTACATATCGTTTTAGTTAGTCGTTATCGAGCTCGATTTAACCTATTTGAACTTGGATTAATTACTAGAAGTTTACTTAATCCAAGTTTGAGTTTGAAATCTAGGTAATACTAAAGTGTTAGAACTCGATTAAGAGAAAAATTTATCAATCTTGTTGCTATGCTTATTTACTAGTACATGACCCGATGACCAAGTCAGGTTACAAATTCGAATCTCCTTTCCGATTAACCTTTCCATTTCACGTCGAACATAAAAGCTTATACATTTTGAATATGATAGGGAGTTGATCCGAAGATATGCAAAGGAGATGGGCGTCTTGACGGAGAAGGTACTAGGGTGGATGTCAGAAGGACTAGGATTAGAGAAGAAAGAGTTAGAGAAGAGAATGGGAGAGAAACCCAAGTACTACAAAATGCAATGTAATTACTATCCACCGTGTCCGGAACCGGAACTAACCTTGGGTTTGCCGGTACATAATGATATGGCTGCACTTACAATCATACGCCAATCTGAACATGTCACAGGCCTTCACTTTCTTAAAGATGACAAATGGATGGCTGTTCATCCGCTTCCGAATGTCTTTGTCTGCAATGTTGGTGATGTCATTGAGGTATTATTTTAAATCTCTGTTTTCTAATGCTATCGAAACCATATTGATTGTATACTCCATATTTAAAAGTGAATGATTGCCGGTTTACGTTCTCTTTCCAAAATAATACTCCCTCTGATTCTTTGGAATTGCCCGATTTGTTCAAATTCTCCCTTAAAAATGGTGGCAATTCCAAAGAATTAGAGGGAGTATGAAGTATTGAAAAAAAAGGCAAAACTAGTAAGAAACTTCAAATATTTTGCTGCAAAATACTTTTCAATTTGAGTAAGGAAAGAAAATGAAAACATCACAACATAGCATCGAAGTAAGGAAAGTGGGAATGTCTTGTGATTACGGAAGGAGTACAATTCCAAGTTTGTGGCGGAAAAAGGCGGCTGACAGAGGTGGCAACACCTCACCCTGAAGGCCTAAACATTGAAATATTTGAATGCTTCAGTTAAAATTTCGATTTTTTTAAGCTATAATATTCTATTACTCCTTGGCCCTTTAAATTTTTCGATGTACCCTGTATGTTTTTTAAACTTTGTACTCCGTAAATTACAATCCCAATTCAGGAGTTTAACAAGGAACAACAAATGGGATTGTGGGAAGTTACATATACATTCTTCCATTATTTCGAAGTTTAACAAACTGAACTACTGAAGGAACAAATTAAAAAATGGGTGCAGGTGTTAAGCAATGGAAAGTACAAGAGCGTGAGACATCGAGTCGTGACTAGCGAAGACAAGAACAGAGTGTCGTTAGCAACGTTTGTAGCTCCTAACAAACAAACAATGGTTGGACCCATTAAAGACATCCTTGATGAGAACAATCCTACTCGGTATCAAGCCTTCCTTTACGCCAACTTCCATGAACGATTTCTAAGGCCTTGGCTTTATCCTGACCACTCAGTTGATGATCAAGCTATGTGATTTACCTTGCTTATTTAGTTGCATTTCTATGTGTGGTCTCTGTAGGAGAGTATGTTTCACATGCCATAATTACTGTGTGAGCCTGTGTTTGCTTATGTTGAAGTAATTAATGGTTTAAGCATCATTTTGTATCCTTTTATCTTGGTGATTTTTATTTAGCACTTCTGTTTTTTCAAATGACGATTCTAAAAGTTGATTCATGTCAGCCGACCCCAAATTATTTTGAGATTAAGATTAAGTTTATCCACATACTCATCTTCAGACTTCAGCCTAGCCACACCAGCTTTTCACTAACCTTTTATTCTTCAGACTCAAACACTCTTAGACTCGCCTAAAAATACACTTTATCTCCAAACTCATTCAGACTTTGTCACCTTAACTTTTCATTTAACTTATTTTACTTTTTATTTGATTACTTCAATATATATAT
>VHZZ01009471.1:0-12915 GCA_009801015.1 Silene noctiflora | reverse complement strand
TCATTCCCCATTTTACCCTTCACTTTTTCTCCTTTCCTTAAATAACCCCTTTTTCCCTCCGTTACCATCTGTGTGGATCGGAGGGAGTATATGATTAAATGAGCAAGTGGAACCATTTGCAACAACAAAGCGTCTTGCTGAAGACGGATAATATCTCTCTCACAATAAGGCAAGTGGGAGAGCAAGTGAGGGGAAATGGAGCACTCCACTTGCCCTCCACTTGTGATATTGTGAGAGGGACACTATCCGTCTTCAGCTTGTGACGGATAATGTCCGTCTTCAATGAGAATTTGTGTTGCAACAAAGGCATTGATGAGATATTCGTTTTATAAAACGGGTCAAGTACTATTTTTATAAATATATTCTCTCTCTTTTGGTTATTTGTTGTCCTATTTTTCTTTGGAGTGTTTTAGTTATCAATTGTTATCCTTTCTATTTTAAGAATACATTTGGTGAGCAATTTAATTGTTCACGCTCAACTTGACCCACTAGTCATTTAGTAATTGGAGCCCTCCTCTTTCTTTGGTCTTTGTGTCAAAATCAAAGGATAATAATTGACCGGAACAAAGCGAGTATAAGACAAACTTTTGTTATTTCCTAGCTTATTTATGTTTATCTTTATCTATCTAAATGAGTACTCGTAATACTTAACCCATTTTAATCGTGAAACGGATAAATTTGTCTTTTTGACAATAATTTTTTGTTAGTTTAATATAATAAGTTCCAAGATAATGAATTGTCATGTTATACAATTGCTTACCTTATCTTATCGGTTCCTTTGCAATTAGTTTTGATTTGTGACGAGTGTCATTGCTACTTTTGTTAGGTCATGCTCACAATTTCTCTTACGACCCGCTGTTTGCTAACAAATCATATTTATACTTTATCCAAATCAAAATTGTGTTGGCCTAAATTTTTTTGTAGAAGATAGTTCATATATAATTTTTATCCTATGAGTACTACTTAATTCTGAAATATAAGTTGAAATATAAGTGTGTATTAAGACATTAAACGAATAAAGAGAAAAAGTTTACGGGTAATAGATAAAATGAATGTGTAATAATTTTAAACCAGTCACTTTTTACATTTGCTTTAGAAAATCTAAATGGTATAAAAGAGGAGTCATTTGAAAAGTTTTGATTGGTTGCTGAATGTTAGGAATTAAAAAAAAACTTTTTTTTTGGTAAGTAATGATCACACCTACATTCATCGTACAGTTTAATTGCTCTCTCTCCTATTTTGTTAATTTCATTTCTTTTTTATGATTCAATTATGGGGCTCTTGTTTTTTAACAAAATTAATTTTTTTTTCTACTGAGGGGTTTCTAAACCCAATATTATCGACAATACACTTTCTATTAATAATAACCATATTAGAATTTACAAACATACCCATTTTTATCTTAATTATTTTTAATTACTTTAATTTCATGATTTTCATTTAAAATGTTAAATTAATTTCATATGATCCTTATTTTTGACTATTTTTATGACATTTTAGATTACTTTACTTTGCATCAGATGGTAGTCATTAGCCACTTAAATTATACGTAAGTCGAATCTCCAATTATTGACTTAGTTACACAACATTGAACATTTAATAACCTCTCATTTATATGCTCAAGTATCCAATGAAAGTGCCTATTATTACGACCCGTGCATTTTTTTCACAGGTTTAAAACTAGTTAATGTAAAGGCAAAAATCTGCCAATTTAACCACCTCTCCTCTTTTTTGCTCCTAACGAAACGACTTTACCATTATGATCTCTTATAGAAAATCATAAAGCAGCTTTATTCCCATCTATTTTCGATCCGTCAAAATTTAGCTTTACAAACCCATTTCTAGGTTTCTCCGAGCAAATATCTTCCTTATTAGAGTTTCTAGCTGACGCGTCTTTATCAGGATTGTTGAGATCCTTATGTCTAGTCTTAATCATCATTTGAGTTTGCTGATATTGAGATGAAATTTTTTAAAAATAATGTCATTTCTATGGAACCATACATTCCACCAAATAAATACAATCTTAATAAAATCAACTTTTGAAATTAGGTTTTTAAGATGACTAAGTTTCGTGGTAAAACTTTGACTTGCAATATTATTATATATTGCCAAAAAATTGTTAAAGCTAATAATATTCATGTCTTGGATAATTGAACTTATTACCAATGAACATTTGAAAAAGAAAGAATTTTTATCTTCAATGGGATGATTGCACAAAACACATCAAAGCGGGACAATTATATGATTCTGTGAAATATGCAATAACTACTTGTTTGGTTAGCAATCGTGATTTTATTATTAATCTTCCTGGCAATTAGTCTAGCATTGGGTGCTTGGAGCAATTGTAATTTTTTAAATTTTTTATTGACAAAAATTCATGATTAGCTATTGTAACTTTATATTAGTCAGGATCCAATATGGACTAAGAAACTAAAAAGACAAACATTTTGTAAATAATTGTAATTTTGAATTATCCTCTCCAATATAATTGGGTCGTGGTTGCCAACTTTGAGACGTACACCTTTATGACAACAAAATTTAACAAACAATGGCCCTACAAAACCCTATTAAGATTTCCTACTAAGAACCAAATATTCTCTCCGATCCAGACAGATGGTAACACTTACCTAAAATGTATGATCCACACCAATGGTAACATACCATATTTGGCATGAAAAAAGACTAAATTACCCTTACATCCACTACCTATTTACAACTTTACCTTCCACTCACCCACTCACAAACTACCTATTTAATCCACATAAAACCATGTGGCCCCAATCAAATTTTCCTACTTTACCCCTCACTTTTCCACCTTTTCTTAAATAACCACTTTTTCCGTAGGTTATCATTTGTCTGGATCGGAGGGAGTATGTCATATGACGTCCAGTCTTATGGTAACCACATTTAAACAAAACACAAATTCTTTTTTAGACGGATCATTTTCGTCTTGTTTGGTTCGT
The DNA here is from genome assembly GCA_009801015.1 of Silene noctiflora. Lineage (NCBI taxonomy): Eukaryota > Viridiplantae > Streptophyta > Magnoliopsida > Caryophyllales > Caryophyllaceae > Silene > Silene noctiflora. The sequence continues at coordinate 9,952 of VHZZ01009471.1, read as the reverse complement.
CTTGTTTCGGACCCATCCTACAAGAAGACAACCCAAACGTCAGAGTTGTGGAAATCACACCAAGATGTAGCTGTCCAAAATAATAAATGGAGGAGAAAGCGGGGAAACATTATCACACCAATCATCAGATACCGGTTGATTCACTCAATCATGCATTTCACATTATTTTATTTTTATAAAATACAATTTTTTTAACTTATAAATAAAAAAAGCTTAAAGAGAACCTCCAACTAATAACACTTCAGTCTGAGAAGCAATCCATGGAGTCAACAGGAAAGAGTAGAACTCCGGATACTTTTAACATTGAAAATGGCGCCATAAAAGACCAACATTTCACAGAAGTTCCGACTTCAGCTCACTCACTTGGCCATGGTACAATATCATCTTACAAACACTTACATGAGACGGTTTTATGCATACAGTCAAATCACTTAATGTCGTATTCCTCAGTTAGTACTTGTTTTAACCGTTTTATTTTATGCATTTAAGTGTCTTACATTATCCTTTTGTGTGTTATGTATTCTGTCCTACATCATTTTGAAAGCCAGTGTAGGTATGAAGTGCTAGAGAAGACACATTTATGGAGTGATCAAATGACATAAATTTGGAATGATGCAGATTCATGGCAGCAGGTCGGTTTAATGTTGGCGACAGGTTTCAACTGTGGGTGGATATTAAGCTTTTCGAACTTGATGTTGGTTCCCCTAGGTTGGGGATGGGGTATCTCCTGCTTGTTTCTAGTTGGACTCTTCACGTGGTATGCAAACTGGCTATTGGCAGGGTTTCATTTCATCGACGGCCAGAGGTTCATCAGATATAAAGACATGATCGGACATCTCTTTGGTAAGCGTCTCTTTCACATTAATCATTAGACTTCACAAAAGGTTCAAGTTATTTAGGTCATTGGAGTTGGGTCAGTTTTGTTACGGTCCATCTATAGAGCTATAACAAGGGAATATCTCAAAAAATGAATGGAAATTAAACGACTCACCTGACTGCTTCTTTTGTCATTACAGGCAAGAAAATGTACTACATAACATGGATTTCACAATCGGCCATCCTTATCCTCGGAAATATGGGTTTCATCCTTCTAGGAGGCAGAGGACTGAAGGTATCTCTAAATATTAATCTGAATGGAGGAGATCAACACAAATGAGCATGCTTTTATTCTTCAGATTCTTGTAACATTATTAAGAAGCTCATAATACAAAGTAAACAATACCAAACATAATGAACATTCTAATCCCAACATTAATTTTTTATTGTTTTATGTGGCGCTTTTGCAACAGGAGATAAACTTAATGTTCAGTGACTCGGCCATGAGACTCCAATATTTCATCATCATCACAGGAGGTGCATACTTCGTATTTTCTTTTGTCGTCCCAAATATGTCGGCTATTAGAGTGTGGTTAGGAGCCTCGACTATTCTCACCTTTGGCTATATTGGTGTTCTTCTTGTGATAGTGGTGAATGATGGTAGGTACCTTCTGATAATCTTTCTTGTCCATGTGATACAAATATCACCCTGCAATAACAAATAAATTATCCTCCTCCCTTTCAAATATCACCCTGCAATAACATATAAATTATCCTCCTCCCTTTCAAATATCACCCTGCATAACATGTGATAGTGCTGAATGATAGACCCACCACAAATTAGCAACGCACTAATTGTTGATCTATTCTTTACTGTAGGCAAATCGAACAGTCATAGGGACTATGAAGTTAAGGGAAGCATAATGGACAAGGTACTCAATGCCTTTGGTGCGATAGCAGTCATCATCGTATGCAACACCTCGGGCATTCTACCAGAGATACAGGTTAAAATTTCTTGTGATCATTCGGAACGGTACCAATAAGCAAAAAATGTCATGTTGGAAAAAATCAGTTATATGAAACACAGCTCATAAGACCATATGTTTTTTTTGTATCTGTAGTCTACTCTCCGCGAGCCAGTGGTAAAGAACATGAGAAGAGCCCTTGCTGTACAATTTACAGCAGGCCTGGTGGTATATTATGGTGTTAGCATCCTTGGCTACTGGGCTTATGGCTCAGAGGTGTCAGATTACCTCCCAAAGGCGCTAAGCGGGCCAAAATGGGCGAAGGTCCTAATAAACCTGGCAGCCTTTCTGCAGAATGTCATCTCCCAACATGTATGAGTCATTTCTCAAATTTAATCTGCTCACCCCACAAAACCTATTTTAGTGCCTAACTCACTACTCACTATACATCATGCAAGTCGCATCCTTAATTCATCATTCCATAACAAATAAAAACCATTAAATAGTTTGGTTCACACTTAAGTAAATAGCTTACTATTTTGTGAACATAAAACATTACTTGAAAATATTCAGTAAGGTACCATATGCAACGCAACGCATACATCTGAGTCAAGTCATTCCATTTGTTTATGTACTCGGTCTACTGTGTAGAAATTATTATTCAAAATGAAAAATCTATGCTCTGTCTTTTTGCCTAAAGTCTATGTGTATGATCTCAGATCTTTGTCCAACCAGTTCACGAGGCGCTAGACACCAAGTTCCTGAAACTTGATGAAGGTATATACACCAAGGAAAATATTAAACGGAGGTTCCTTTTACGAGTGTTCTTTTTTACTGGATGTACAGTAGTGACAGCAGCCATACCTTTTATGGGAGATTTTATCACCCTCTTGGGATCATTCACACTCATTATGTTGACTTTCATTTTTCCAAGCATGATCTTCATCAAGGTAACTCTTCAATCTTCATTATGCTTGGTCAATTGCATAGACCTAGAAGCATGAAATTCAGTGCTGAGTGTGAATGTATATGCAACAATGCAGGTTAAAGGAAAGACGGCTCGAGTAGAGCAAAAGGCATGGCATTGGGCTATTATTTTTGTTTCTTGCCTCCTTGCAGTGGTAACTTCCGTGTCTGCAGTCAGATTAATAGTTCTTAATATAAAAAACTATCAATTATTTGCAAATCAGTGAAACATTTAGTTCGTAAGTGTGTATAGGAGAATTTGTGCTTTATACAACGAAGAAGTGTTCTTAGTAGCTTTTGAAGCCTCCTACGAAAGAATGCTTCACACTGGATTCCAAGATCTCTCAATGTAAACTGTCATATGCAGGACCATCTGAATAACAAAGCCCATGGTCCTTTGCATGAGTTATAAATTATTTCACGACTCGAATGCCATGACAGTATATTTCTTGTATGTTAAAGAATATCAGTCCAATTTTCATTCCCCACCACCTCCCGCCCCCCTGACACCAAAAGGTTAGAGGGTGAACGAGAAATAAGAGGCAAGAGCTTCCTACTAACCATAAAGACGATTGACACTAAAGAGTCAAAAAGGATAAAAAAAATGGAGTAAAATGGTATCATACCTCAGGCAAGGCAGAAGCTCTCTTAAATAATTTCCAGTTTCCAAAGCCTAGATCAGGAATTCAGGACTGTCCAACATCAATATAATATGTTATGACGCATGTTGGTATGTTTAGGCAAATCTTCTAATTTCAGCATTGTTACACCAAGGATTATGATTTTTATCTTGTCAATTTCGAAACCAAATATACATGGTAACCTGAGAATTTCAATCTGTACACACCATGGCTAAGCCATTATAAACGTCACATGTAGATGTCCCACATTGAACTGGGAGGAGAAAGTTTATCACTTGGCAAATCAGGGAGCCATTCTTACTAATGCCAATTATTTGGTGGTATTATTAAGTCGAGTTCTTTTATTTGATTAAAAAGGAAGTAGGTCAGAAGTTCAGAACTGAACTTATAGAGGATCTAAACTTCTCTGCACTCATAGTAGGATCTGAACTGAACTTATAGGATTTGAAGTGAACTTAAAAGAAGTGACTTTAAGCCCAAAAGAACAGGGCCTAAGAGCATAATATGTCGTATTACGTGTTTTATAGGGCGCCTTATCATGAGACTAGTCCAACGACAATTAGGCAAAATGTCAAGTGTTTTACATTTTTATATTATGTTGATGACCGACAAATTTAAAAATGGCTATCGTCATTACTAAGTCGTAGGTTAAGTAAATATTTTGGATTTGTCTCCTTTTGGATCCGTCCTATAATAAGAGGATCATATTAGTTATTGCTTCTGCTTCCAGAGATAGCACACCAAGATGTAGCTTTCTAAAATAATATAAGGAGGAGAAAGCAGAAGGCATTAATGCACATACCAATCATCAAAATACGGTTGATTTACTTAATCATGCATTTTACATTATTTTACTTATACAATATAATTTGGTTCACTTATAAAAAAGCTTAAAGAGAACCTCCAAATAACACTTCACTCTGAGAAGCAATCAATGGAGTCAGAAGGAAAGAGTAGAACTCCAGAGAATTTTCTTATTGAAAATGGCGCCATAAAAGACGAACATTTCACAGAAGTCACTGCTTCAGCTCACTCAGTTGGCCATGGTTTGTTTCCATATGATATCATCTAACAAAACACTTGCATGAGACGTTTTTATACATACAACCAAAGCACCTAATGTTGTGTTCCTTAGTTAGCACCTGGTTTAATGGCTTGGTTTTATGCATTAAAGTGTCTCATGCAAGACTCCCTACATATATCCATTGATGTTATCCTTTTGTGCGGTGTTTCCTGTCCTATGTCATTTTGTGTTTATGTAACATTAACTATTAGTCACGGATCTACAAGGAGGCACAAAAGCGAATATGATCAAGGAAAGTTAAGATTCACGCAATGTTATATATTTAACAACTTTATATGGGGAACTGGGGGACCCTTGTCTTCCCGTGAAAGATCAAATAATGACTTTAATCTTCTAATCAAAATGGTGAGATCAAATATTATACCACATAAATAACCACTAGTAGCTGCAAGGCAGGGTAGGTATAAAGTGCTATAAAAGACCCGTCTATGGAGTGATCAAATGACATAGATTTGGAATGATGCAGATTCATGGCAGCAGGTCGGTTTAATGATGGCAACAGGCTTCAACTGTGGGTGGATATTAAGCTTTTCAAACTTAATGTTGGTACCCCTAGGTTGGTCTTGGGGTATCCCCTGCTTATTTCTGGTAGGACTCTTCACTTGGTATGCAAACTGGCTATTGGCAGGTTTTCATTTCATTGATGGCCAGAGGTTCATCAGATACAAAGACATGATCGGGCATGTCTTTGGTAAGCGTTTCTTTCAGATTAATCATTATCTACAGATAGACTTGACTAACGGTTTAAAAATTTTAGGGTAGGTCATTTAAATTGTCGGTTTTGTTAGGTCTATCTATAGAGCAATAACACGGAGATATTTGATCAAAAGAGTGGAAATTGAACGACTCACCTGACTTAACCGTTTGTCATTACAGGCAAGAAAATGTACTATATAACATGGATTTCACAATCAGCCATCCTTATCCTTGGAAATATGGGTTTCATCCTTCTCGGAGGCAGAGGACTGAAGGTACTCTTAATATTAACCTGAACGGGAAGATCAACAAATGAGCATGCTTTTATTCATGCATCAGATTCAAGTAACATTATTAAGAAGCTCACAATTCTAAAACAATACCCAAACGTGGAAAAGATTCTACTGCCAATATTTAAATTTGTGGCGTTTTTGCAACAGGAGATAAACGTAATGTTCAGTGACTCGGCCATGAGGCTTCAGTATTTCATCATTATCACAGGAGTTGCATATTTCATATTTTCTTTTGTCGTCCCAAATATGTCGGCTATCAGAGTTTGGTTAGGAGCCTCGACTATTCTCACCTTTGGCTATATCGGTGTTCTTCTTGTGATAGTGATTAACGATGGTAGGTATCTTCTGTCAATCTTTCTGGTCCATGAGATGCAAATACCCCCTGCAATAACATGTAAATATAATTCAATACTTAACATGAATCTTAACATGAATCTAGAAGATACAACAGATAAGACTAGTTAGCAAGAGCTGGGCTTGGCCAAATAGTACGTCCACTGGTATTTGTTTAAGTTGAGGATAGAAATATTGTGTTGCATTCCAAAATCTTTCCTATGTTGGATGGATTTTAATTTCTTTTGTAAGAGGGAATGAATCCCTCCATTTCCTTCCAATCCAACTTACTAAACAAACAATAAGGATTTTACTCCTCCCTTTCCCCTTCAAATCCCTCCAATGAAATAAAGGGTTAATCCTACAATGAGAATACAAACATGAAGTCAGTAATCCTTCTTATCATGCTATTTGAAAGTCGAGAGATGATGCCAGTATGCTACTCTTTCCATTTTATGCGGGGTAATGCTAACAAACTTCATAAGATGCTGGATCAAAATATCGGACTATTGGTAGATTCAATCATGCAATATGTAAACGAAGTACGGCTGAATAGACAAATCTAATAGCCATAGGGACTATTCTTAGCAAAGCACTAATTGTTGAAAACATGTCTGGGTCCGGAACTTATTGATCTATTCTTTACTGTAGGCAAATCTAATAGCCATAGGGACTATGAAGTTAAGGGAAGCATAATGGAGAAGGTGCTCAATGCCTTTGGTGCGATATCAGTCATCATCGTATGCAACACCTCAGGCATGCTACCCGAGATACAGGTTAAAACTTCGTATAATCATTGGGAACGGTACAAATAAAAAAAAAATGTCATGTTGGAAAAAACATTCATAGGACCATACTTTTTTTGTATCTGCAGTCTACTCTCCGCAAGCCAGCGGTAAAGAACATGAGAAGAGTCCTTGCTGTACAATATACAGTAGGCCTAGTGGTTTATTATGGTGTTAGCATCCTTGGCTATTGGGCTTACGGATCAGAGGTGTCAGATTACCTCCCAAAGGCGCTAAACGGGCCAAAGTGGGCTAAGGTCCTAATCAACCTAGCGGTCTTTCTGCAGAATGTCATCTCCCAACATGTACGACACATTTCCTAATTTTACTACTTATCTTTAAATCTATCGTAGTCTCTATCTATATTGTTTCGACACTTTATATGAGCTCATGTATCCATGTCCAACACTTGATACTCGGACATTGGTATGACACTCCCAACACTTTCATATTCTACCAAAAGTTGAAAGCATTCAAAAAGTTGTTACACTACTTATCCTTAAATCTATCGTAGTCTCTATCAAAACTTGACAGCATTCAAAAAGTTGACACTCCCAACACTTTCATATTCGACCGAGTCCAACATTGAGTTCGTACCCGTGGCCGATCCTTTGAACCGAGAGTAACATAGGTGTCCCTATACATCTGATAAGTCACATTTGCGATTCATCATGCCATAATAGATAAAACCATTTAAATAGTTGAAGTTCGATTCACGCTCAAGTAAATAGCTTTGAAATTTGCAAACATAAAAAATCACATGGAAATATTCATTAAGGTACCATATGCATCACAAAGCATATATCTGTTCAAGTCATTCCATTCATGATGACATTGCACCCTTTTCTGCTTTATGATGAAGAATTGTTACACCTACCAAAATTTGACCCGCCCGACAAACAAACCCATCTTTTTTGGATAAGAAATTTGTAAATCTTGATCAATGGCCCAAAATGACGAGCATGAAAATCTAGAAGTTGGGATGAACATGACTATGACCCGCTTCGATCCAAAAATCAAATAAAATTATGCTACTTAAGTATTTCACGATATAAAAACTAATTTATATAATCAATCAATAATATTTTTTTATATAATGTTTATAAAAATTTAATACTCCGTATTAATAAGTCAATACATAATTTAAATATCACTATTATTCTATGTTTCGTGTAATAATCTATGGTATTGGGACTCTTTTAGTTATATATTCGATACAGGAATGTGTCTAAGTTTTGGACTCGGCTATTTTATGAGATATCGTCACATTTTTGGACTAGAATAAAGTGTCCATGTGCCATAACCATGTCGAAGTCTTGACTGCTCGACATGAGTATTCAACATAATATGAAGAGCAAGACTAATTAGGTAATAATAAATTGTTGGAAGTAATGCTAAGGCTAACAATGTTGTCTAAATACATTGTATTAAAAAGATGTCTTTCATTGCCTCGTAAAAGCATCGCACCATTACTTGCATGTTCATAGCCATAACTCCATGTTTATGGCCCATGAAGGTCATGATTATAGTGGTGGTTATGCCACTAACATTGTGATTATGAGGCTAATTAATCACTATAAATAGAGAAGTGTAGTCATTCGAGAAACACACTTCTCATATATTTCTCTTACTACTTCTTTATGATAATTTTGAGCATACCATATGAGTTCCAACTCCTAATTGTTGAGTACACAACTTTTAGGAGTGTTGTGTGACCTTGGGGGATGACGCCCATTCCAATTTGTACCGTAGTCGGGGCGATTTCGTTTCTCATTCAGTGGCCTCCATACCACGACACAACAACATATATTTTCTCAATATACCCTATAGTGACCCTTATATTTCCCACAATTGAGAAACGAAATTTGTCACTATTATTGTTGTTGTGTTCATCATTCTTGTCATTCGAATTATTTCTATTGGCAAAAATATTTTTTCTTCGGGGATAGGAATAAGGTCGCGGAGGAATAGACAGCACMTCGGTATTTTGGTCATAACTCGGTCTCTAGAGCTTTGTTTGAGCCGTGTAATTTGGCGTTGGAAAGCTAAGAAGAAGGGCTACAACTTTGTAGTTGAAGCCGTGATCAGATTCTGTCATTTAGCTTCCTTAAAATAGGCATAAATATCATGGTAGTGTGCTCAAAAGTTTATGAAGATTCATACAAGAATGGTATTATCTATAATTTTATTGCTCAATTCATTCTTGCGATTAAGGTATGTTCCCTTGAATTTCCTTTACAAATATTTATGATGATAAGTATAAAGGTTTGGTCAATTATATATATGCCTTAATCGTTTATATGTTTAAGTTACTGCTTTATTTGGTACGACATGTCTATAATCTTGGTAAAATTACTCTTGGTAATTGATTTCAATAATATGTGAATGAAATTGTTCCAAGATTTTGATTGACAAGTACCTAGAATGATTGGGTGACCAAGATATTGTTATGTGTATAATATGTATATCAATCAAAATTTTTTACACTTATGGATCGATTATTTAGTTTTGTTTATGAGATGAACTAAAATTGATATTTGGGTTATGAACCAAATGTAGGGGTTAAATATTTTGTTTTCAATTGATATACATARTATCTTGGATATGTTTGTGTGTGTGACAAATAATGGAAATGAATATTTGTCAAAGTTTCATAAAAGTAGATTATGAAAATTATAAATTGTCGTGTACGATTATATATTGATATCTAAATGTTGAGATGATTAATTAATGAATAATGTGTATATTTTGTTTGAACGATTATGTTTGTCACTAATTTGTGGCGTGACAACATGTGGGGGAAGACRTTCAACTTATTTGATAAAATTATTCATCAAGTCTAGAGTTGATATCTTATAATTTGTGAAGGATATATATATATATATCTCTGATTGTGGGGGTGTATAGAAAATAATGATCATATGTTTTATACGTGGCTAGTTGAACCAAATGAAGAAGTATTAATTTGTTGGCCAATGACTATGTCAATAAATAATGGTTGCGTAAGGTTCAGTTATTTACGTTATACTTGGCTTACACCACACTATATGAGATTATGGTGATTGATTTTATGTTTGTAAGAAGTAAAATTCTTTTTGTAAAATGTGGATTTGCAAAGAGAAAGTAGTACTGTAACAATCCTCGAAATTGTTTGTTGCTCTCTAATATAAGAATGATGATGTATATAGAGACTTCAATATATTAATATGATTTTGGGTGAAAAATCGTAAACACTGTGTGTATATTTTTATTAAAAAAGAGAAAATAACAAAGAAGTTTATTTGCTCTTTTAAATGACGTCGGAGTGGAACTTTAATTAGAACAATGATGCTTATGAGTTATAAGAGAACATGTTTTGACTATTTTGAGAAGT
>VHZZ01009467.1:27127-40923 GCA_009801015.1 Silene noctiflora | reverse complement strand
TGTGGGCTGCACTGCCGCATGTCGTAGTCTGGCCAGATATAGACTAGGGCGTACCTAGCTAGTCGTCCTACCAGGGGAAAGTATTGTGTCTAGAGATTTCTTTTGGAGCTTGTTATAGTTGTTTTGAATGAGTGCACATGCCATTTTCCATTAGTTTCATCTCACACTTGTTTAATTAGTTGTGTCTCAGACATGTTTTAAAGGTAACCTCTAAGCCGGACACCTGTATAATTATGTTTTCCTTGATCGTATCGGACACTAAAGGTGAGATGCAAGCCTTTAGTTGCGATATGATTGCCGGGATTAATGTTCCCATCCGTACTTATGGTGAGATGCAAGCCATAAGTACGCATGTGACGTTAGTAGCCACGTCCCGTGGTCGTTTGCTAAAAGATTTCCAAAATAATGGCTACGGTTTTCACACATGTATTATATGTTGGCTTCTCGATATCCATGATATGTGACATTTATATTNGATGGTGTTAGCTGGGCATGAGACGTGTGAGCTAGCGTGCTTTTTGACCCTGGACTAGTAGTAGTTGGCTAGACTCTTGTCACCCTTGAACTAATTTTTTAATTGTCTATTCGTGGGATATATTTTCCCCAAACATTTATCTATTTCGGCTTATATGACTAATATTCTCATACTTCGTTTTCCGTATATTAGTAGTTTAATGACATTTCGCTTTTGAACTTAAAAAGTTTTAAAAATCTACTGTTTTCTGCTGCATTGAAAGTATTTAAGTTAATATTTGGTGTCGTATATCACGGGGTGTCACAGTTGGTATCAGAGCATGATTGCTCCCGACGCACACACGTGTCTCCCCAACTTAAATAGACAACTTGACCATCACATAATTGAATGAGAGATTGGGTAGTTTGAGGACCTAAGGTGGTAGTCCTTTTGTGCTTTCTAATTGTTAGGTTCTAACATCTTTACTCTTGTCTTAGAAGAATCACAGTTAACATTTACCGCTACTGACCGGAATAAAACATGACAAAATAAACAATTACACGTATCTAGTCACTACGATTATGATGTCAAATAAGGGACATTATAACATGCTGAACATATTACACATGTGAGTAAGTAGGTTTGCACAAACTGTGTCAACTTCTTACAATTAAAGGTCATATTAGGTCATCATGTTTTATCATGCCAACAAGATTATCATCTAATAGATATTATCTTCATCTCATATCAAGGTTTAACTAATTATCATGCTACTATTGCCATATAAGAACATTAGAAGATCACATTAAAAGATTCATGAGATAACAAAACTAGGATATCAAAGCTCAACATAAAACATACATTCTTAAAAGTCATAAATCATGTCGTGGCTTTCAAATATCGTTAATAAATAATTACTTCATTATTTCGTGAGTTATCATACTTATTAGAAAATACAGAGAATTAGTTATACGTAGGAAGAAGAATCAAATTCAAAGCTCAAAAAAATTATTTATAACAAATTTTACAACTCAATTGGTCTAAACAGGAACTTAACAGCAATAAATCAGAAACTTGGGGCAACTTGCAAAAATCACCATTAAATAACAACACATCAAGATTTTACGTGGCTTATCATTTTGAAAACGTAGACAAATATTCTAAAAATTGGAGTTGTAATTATGCATAAAAAATAAGTACGTTTTAAATGACATATTTTAAAAAATTATGGGTCGAAAATAGAACTCTACAGTAACAATCTGACCACTGCCTAATAAACATTTATTTACAAATTATAACTCGTATAAACATGAAATCAGCGGCATTGGAAAGCTAATTCATGAGGTTAACACACATAAAATTTCCGTACTCAGATATGGAATATATTTTAAGTGACAGCTAAAACAATTAGGGGTATCATTCTGAAAATTGGGTGTGATCTTTGTTCCATTCAGATTTTCCACATCTTTTCACATAGTCACATTTAAACATCACCATCCTTACTTGAAACATGTTAACATACACATGAGGGTATGGAAATCACTTTGCACCATACGAACAATCATTCATTACTCCAAGCAATTATTAACATCATAAGAAAACTATAAAGATTACGAAACTGAGAGATGGAATTGAAGAAATTAAACAATTAATTAAATATATGTAAATAATTAAATGTATATCTAAAACAATCACAACTATTCAGATACGATGTATAAACATAAAGCACTAGAGTGCTTATTATTGAGTATTGACGCACACATTGCCAAAATCTAAATAACAAATCATAGCTAAACTATATAGATAAAATAATTATGCTTCTTTATCTTGCTCTTTCAAGTCTTTTCCCGAAACGTGCCCAACTAGGCTTTGGCTTTTTGTGTTTTGGATTCACTTCCTCTCCTACGTATATGACATCATCATCTGAATCCACATATGGGGCAACTTGAGGTAGAGGTCCAAAACGGTCAGCATCATCATCTAGAGGCCCAGTCCACATTCCGGCCACTTCCCTCTCATCCTCGCTACTAATCTGAACTTCCTCCTCAGTCTCACTCTCGTCACTAATATCAATTACCCCTTTAGTCACACTCTTCTCACTCTTCTTAGTCCACATTACTACATCAGAGTCGGTTTCCTTACTATCATCCTCAACTGAGTGAAGGGTCTCCTTAGGCTTTTGGGTGGAGTTTCCTCGATCTCCCAAATGATCATAAACCAAATGTCTTATCCTTCCGAAAACATTATCATAGGTGAGATGTGGAGGGTATGTACACCCATTACAAAACTTAGGGTCTCTCAAGAGTTGTCTGTTGTGGTAAGTGTACTCCTTCATATACATATATTTGATTCTTTCTAAGGGTCCACTCCTTGGTAAGGTACTCACTAAGACAAAAGCTCACAGGTAAATATTAGTCTTATAAGCGTGATCCCAGCAAGATCCAAAAGCGTCCATTGGGATTCTAGTTCTCTGCAGTGTTCCAGGAAGTCTTGGTTTGGAAGCATGATGATCTTTTCAGGTTGGAAGGTGTAGTAATGAATTATCCTAAGAAACATAGGCACAAGTTAGGGTATGGATGTTTATGCCAAGGTGTACTTACAAGATGAATGCATACATATACTAAGGTATGCCTAAGGGCACAAAAGGTCTACTTGAGGGTAGGTCAACCTTATCAAGGTATAACTTCCTATATGGGTCAACATATCAAGGTCTCAAAGGTCATACGGTTTCCTTCCCCTTTATCCCTTTATATTAAATTCATTATTACCATGTTAATTATGACGTTTACAGATAGTCTATATAACATATAATTACCATAAAATTCATGGCTTGGAGCAAACATTCCGCATATCACTAGACATGGATTACTAATTGCAAGTAATAAATAAAACAAGGCATGAATTTAATTTTACCACCTTCACATATTACTTCAAGAATCAAATTTTCACATGCAAAAACAAATTCAGGTGTAGTTATATACATAAATACCATAACAAAGAAATAGGCAATACTAATATCACACGCAGCAATTAGGGCCTATTGGCCTTACCACATAGATTCCACATCCTGCATTAAGGTAAAAATAAAATTAACAAACATTCACAGATCCCTATTAAGTCTAATTCTTTTTAATCCTCACCTCTCCATTATCCCTTCCCAAGTTTACCCAGTTCAAAACTGAGAGGGCCAAGGTACGAATTAAGAGCGCCTTCTTAACAACACTAAGGGGGCTCCTAACAGCTTCTACCTGAGGTTCACTTTACTTACATGGCTTATTACAACTTAGCCAACTAAAAATGATGATATAAATTACAACTGAATAAAATAAAGTACATAAATTAAAGAGTGAAGGTCTAAACTAAGTGAGCTAGAAACTAAGTAGACATAGACATCCTCATGCATCCCCATGAGCTCCCAAAACCGCTAACTCAAGACCTGTCAAAAAGCTTCTCTCCAGTAATGGTTCATCACAGGTGTTCACGAATACACTGTCAACCACGAGGTTGAGTAAGACATACATAAACAATAGGAATAATAATAAATGCATACAATATGATGAGACCATGCAATTGATGCACCTCCGCATCCAAACACAACTCCAATACACCCCGTGATCACATCCCGATTCTCCTACCCCGCCATTCCCTAGGCCGAGGTATAACTCAACCGTCGTTGAGATCCAGGACAACGCCTGACAACACCATGGTCAGGCCTGCAGACAAGCCATGGGCCTAAACAAAGTAACCATTTTCAACTCCCCACCATTTCCAACATCCGACATAATGCAAATGCATGCCATGCCAATAAATCATTAAACAATGCATATATCAATGCCAATAATCTTTATCCAACATCATAAACCATCCAACAACACAAACTACGCAAATCATACCAATCTCAACCAATATAATCTCATGCATCCAGTTCATATTCAAACAACGACCATCCAATTAAACAATATTCATATATAAGTCAATCAATCAACGATAATCACATGAAGTCACAGTTGAGTAGGTATATCCTACCTTTTAGCAAAATAGTCCACTAGCAAATCCGAGCAAGGTAAATAATAGATATCCGTCAACAACACCTGTCACCTTAACAAACAATAATAAATAACAATTACTAACTACTCACTTCACAACAATAATTAATTCTATACATTAATCATGATCTACTATTATTATTATTATACGAAATCTATTAAATAATTAAATCCGTTAATTAAATCAACTAATAAACAATATTTACGAACACAAATACGACTACATCCCATCACATTATATAATTATAAACTCATTAAATATCGTCATAGCATTAAACAATTACACTCGTCTTATAAATCAATATATTAAAACTAATTAATTAAATACGATTACAACTCCAACATACGAACAATTATATAAACATATATTATTATATTTAAAGTTGCGTAAATTACGAATAAAACCGATATAAAACGAACACAACCAACCAACCAACGAACACCTTTTCCCCTACGGTTTCGCCCGACGACCACCACCCATACTTAAATAACCACCCTCTCCACACCGACCTTCCACCACGACTGCCCTGCCACTACCAGCTTCCCCCGTCAACTCCCTCAGCAGTCCTATACACTCGTCCTAACCACGCCACCACCCAACTCTCACAACACTCACCAACACGCAACACAAAATGCACCACCACCACCACGACTCTGCCCCCACACCACCTCTGGCCACCACCGTTGCTCTCCCTCTTAAGACAACACCACACACGCTATCCTCCTTCCCCTGTTCCGACGTAAAACCACCACAACGGCCACCAAAACACCACCCCTATGACCGACTACCACCCAACAACTTAACCCTACCTTCCCCTTGCCACGACAACCCGCGAACCCGACAAACGATCCGTCTTAAGCACATAACCCGAAAACCCGCAACGAAATCAATTACCATTCGTCTTCCAGCAACCACCACCATAGGCACCACCCTTACTACCCACCATGGTCGCCTAATCAACCATCTCAAACCCAGGTCAAGACGGTCACGAAAAGGGGTCCAAACCTGCTTTCTAATCCTACGGTATACACCCGACACCACCATCAATCACCCAAATAACCACCTACACAACGGTCAACGACAACCCTATGATGGTCAGGTCTGGTCACGAAGGGTCTCAGCCTAGCCCAGGTCAATTACGACGGTCTAGGGTCAAGCAAGGTCGAAGAATTAATTAGCATAAGACGATGTACGCGCAAGGTAATAAACGAATTAATAACGATTTTAAGACAGTTTCATAAACTTACTCGTATGAGGCAAATTAGGGCTTCGTGAAATCTGAAAAATTACCTTGAAACTCTTCCTTGATTTATTAATACAACAGGTCATATCATAGAGTATTTATAGTAGAGTATAATAGAGAATTAGAGAAGAAATAGAATTTCATAAATTCTTTTAAGAAATATTATTTATTATAATTATTAATATTACTTAATTTATAAAATTAATAAATTACAAATACTATTTAGAAAATTTCGGCCCAAAATACAGTTTAGGAGAGAAATAGAATTATAATTATTAAATAAAGATTAAATATAAAATAAGAATTAAATATAAAATAAAAATAGAAATAGAATTAATTACAAAATATAAATTAGAAAATGGAATTAATTATAAGAAAAGGAATATAAAGAATATCATTTTAAGAAATAATTATAAAATACAAAGTAACTATTAAAATATAATTCGTGAAATAATAATAACTTTAAATAAAATAATCTCATAAAACAATTCCATTTGAAATATGTTTATAAAAACATAGTTTGACTTGCATTGACCATACTAAAATACGGGGTATTACACTGGAAGCATCTCTTAGCTCCTCTATTAGGTCTAGGTTGTCTTGCATCAGGCTGCTGTTTGATTTAACGTTGTTCAGGCTGTATCTTGATGTTGGCACTCGTACTCTGCAGGGATTACAGCTTCACAACCATACACCAATAAATAAGGTGTTTGGCCAGTTGAAGTTTTTGGAGTTGTCCTGTCTGCCCATAGTACTAATGGAAGTTCTTCTGCCCACCTGCCTCGTCGTCTTTTCAGCTTCTTCTTTAGGCAGTTGATGACTACTTTGTTGCTTGATTCAGCCTGACCATTGGCTTTTATCCAGGAGTCGAGGTTACCAGTTTGATATTTCATTCAGCACAAAAAGTTTTGGTCTTTCTTCTAACAAATTGTGTACCATTGTCACACACTATTTCTGAAGGGACTCTATATCTACAAATTATATTTGTCCCGATGAAGGATATTACTTCCTTTTCAGTGACCTGCCTATAAGAGTCAACCTCTATCCACTTGGAGAAGTAATCAGTCATGACTAGCATGAATACATTCTGGCCTGGAGCTACGGGTAACTTCCCCACTATGTCCATGCCTCACTTCATGAATGGCCAGGGTGCAGAAATTGAATGAAGTAATTCCGATGGCTGATTAATTATTGGGGCCTGGATTTGATAGGCTTCACACTTTGCACAGTATTCCAAACAATCAGCCCTCAGGGTACGCCGGTAATAGCCAGTCTTGAGTATCTTGCTAGCTAGGCTTCTTCCTCCTTTGTGTTTGCCACAGTGTCCATCATGTATCTCCTGGAGTACTTGCATGGCTTCATCAGTTCAAGACATCTTAAAAATGGTCCAGCCTGTGATCTCTTAAACAAGGTGTTATTTATAATGGAATAAGTAGATGCTTTTATTCTAAAGGCCCTGGCCTCATGCCTTCCCTGAGGTAGTATACCTTAGAGGAAGCAGTCATAATAAGGTTTGGTCCAGGAATTACTATCGATGTTGACAGGGTTCACCTTTTCAGGCTTGCTGATAGAAGGTTCAAATAAATGGACGATGGGTATTTTGTCAAAGATAGAAGGGGTAAAATTTGAACCAAGACTCGCTAAGGCATCATCTTGGGTATTCAGGTCTCTTGGTATTTGATCAATGTCAAATGAACGGAATTTAGAGCTTAGTTGTTTAGCATATTCCAAATATAAGATCATTTTTGCATCTTTGACTGTGTAAATTCCTTTCATTTGGTTAGCAAATAATGAAACTTGTGGATTGGTTACATTGCTTAGTCAAGTGTATGACAAAATGGTAAGTGTAATACCCCGTAGTTTAATAAAGGTTATATGAATAATATACGTAAATGTTAATAATTAATTTAAAGGCTTGTAATGATAATTAATTATAAGTCGGTATTCATGAGTTGGAATTTGATAATAAATAATAATAATAAACGACAATTAATAATGATAATAGATGATAATGATAATAATAATAATATTCGTAATTAGTATTCGTATAATAATAGAGCTTGTATTGGGCTTAATTTAGTATAAATAGAGAAACATAGACCAAACCCTAGTCTTTACCATCATAATTATGGAATTTCATAATTAAAAGGAGATCTAGAAGGAGAGGACATCGCATAAACAATAGAAGGTAAGACGGTTTCGTAAATTTAATTATTTTGATTATTCGTTCACCTAGCTAGAATTAGAGATCAACGCAATCGTCATATGTACCACCTAGGACTCGTGTTATGACAGTGACCCATACCCTAGACTGCCGTGACCCTAGTTTGACCTAGGCTAGGCCGTCGAAGGCGGCGGTGGTGGCCGGAGAAGCAGTAAAACAGACGGGGACATGGGGTTTGTGCGCGGGATTGAATGCCCAATTGGGACCCGAACACTCGATGGTTTGACCAGGGTTGGTTTGATTGGTTGCAGGGGAAGGAGTCGACCTAGGAGGAGGAGTCGTGGTGGTTGATGGTGGCTGTTGCCGCGTGTGGTGGCCGGAAAAAAGGAAAATAGGGGAAGGCTTGCGTTTTGATGCAACCGTCTTGAGACGAATTTTGTGGCGGTTGTAGTTATGTCGTGGGTGATTGGACCCCACCACTGGAGTTGCCATACATCAGTGGTGATGTGGGTGATTGCGGGTGGTGGCGTGCTGGTCAGAACGGTGGTGTAGGGCATCGTTTGTGCGAGGTTTTAGTGATTGGGTTAGTGTAGGAGACCGTGTGTGAGGGAGTTAAGGCTGGTGGTTTTGGGCTCGGTGGTTGGCTAGGCAGGGACCTTTGTGGTTGGTGGTGACCACCGTGGTGAAGGATGGCTGGCCATGGTGGGTCTGGTGGTCGAAGGCCGTGTATAAGGCCATGGTTGGGCATGTATATGTCGCGAGTTATTTGGTTGGTGATTCGTTTTAGTATGCGACGATAATTCATATAATTCGTATATAATAATTAATTAGTAATTAATAAAAAATGTAATTCGTAAGTTAATAATCGAATAATGAATTAATTATAAATTATCTGTTTTAGGTGACGATTTCGAGGTGGAGTATTACTGATTGATTGATTGAATTTGCTGACGGAATTTGCTAGCTGCGAGGTTGGATATACCTACTCAACTATGATTTTAATGTGATTATGGTTGATTGATTTACTTATATGGATGATTGGTTATACGGTTGGTTAATGTTTGAATGAGTATTGAAGGCATGAGATATATATAATTGATTACTGGCTTGTCATGTGCAATTTGCATTGTTTGGATGAGTTACGATATTAGATGAAAGTATTGGCGCGGATATATGTATTGTTAGTTACTTATTGGCATGATATGAATTTGATTGAGATGGAGTTGGAAATGATGGAGGAGTTTATGCTCATGGCTTGTCTGCAGGCCTGACCATGGTGTCCCCAGGCGTTGACCTGGATCTCAACAATGATTGAGTAGTACCTCGGCATAGGGAATGGCAGGGTGGGAGTTTCGGGATGTGATCACGGGGAGTATTGGAGGTGTGTTTGGATGCGGAGGTGCATCGGTTGCATGGTCTCATATTGTATGCATTTATTATTGTTTATTGTTGTTTATTTATATCCTACGCAACCTCGTGGTTGACCGTGTGTTCGTGAACACCTGTGACGAACCAATTTTGGGGAGTAGATTGATTGACAGGATTTCAGTAGATTAAGCTGGGAGCTGGATGGCGTGAGGCTGCGGAAGGACTTAGAAGTCTAGATCACTTTAGTTTAATGATTCAGTTTTTTTTTTCGCTGCGACTGTAATTTAATTATTTACGTACTTTGGTATTGGTTGTAATAATTGGCCTCAACTCTAAGTTTTAATTTAAATTACTGTTGTTTCGTTATCTTTGTTATTCACTACCTCGAGAAACCGAGATGGTAACAACCTTATTTATTTGGTAATGTTTTGCTAAAGGCTCCTGTATAAATGAGGGTGTTACAAAGTGGTATCAGAGTGAACGTTCCTCAGGCCTAAAACAAATGAACCCAATGAACTTAGGATGTGTCCAATAAAATCAACCCGGGAAGAAACTGTTAGGAGCCCACTTAGGATTGGGATGAGTTAGGGGCCCCCTCAAACCAAACTTCTAGCCCTTCCAGTTTTGAACCCGTTACCTTGAGACATTGAGCGAGTGGGGTAGTTAAAAATATCTTGTGTCTTAAGGGTCAATTGTTTGCCTTGAGATAAAAATTTCTAACCTTGTTGCAGGATGCGAATTGAGGTAAGTAGTATGTGATGATGTTGGGCTTAAGGCCGCGTGAAAATATGAGATGTTGTTGCAACTTTGCTTATTGGATAATTATACTTATATTATGATTATAAAATGAATAACATGTAAAATTTCTCCGTTATCTATGATATAACAACTAATTGGATGTGTGTTTTATGCACGGATGATTATATGTATTATCTGAAGTAGAAATATCATGACTAGTGATATGCGGAATGTGTTTCCCTGAGCCATGTATAGTTTAGTATATTTAATTATCGATGTTATGGAATACGTTGATGGGATGTCACGGTTCAGTCAAAAGGGAGGTTGAACCGTGGGGTAGGAAAGTGAGCTTACGGTTGTTGGTCAGCCTTTAGGCCAGCCGATCAACCCCACGTTGTTTTGATTGCAGGAAATAACTGTTTTAAGCATCCTATGCCTAAATTCTTAAGCAGAAGCTTATGTGTATTTGTTTATCTTATATCAGAACCATGCCTCCTAAAATAGCTACACCTGCACCCACTACCATGTCACAAGAGGAGATTGATCAACTGGTTGCTATGAATGAGTTTTTGACTGCTGCATTGAAATCAAAGGGAGACAATCAGGATTCAACTAAGGTGAGTGCTACCATTGCAAGGCACAATCCAACTAAGTATGATGGATTGGGAGAGCCATCTTTACTGGGAGATTGGCACAGAGAGTTTGACAACTTATTTGAATTGATTAAGTGTCCTGCGGAGATGCAAGTGGATCAGGCTGCTTACTATTTGAGAGGAAAAGTCGGGCTTTGGTGGACTCGTAACAAGGAGGATATACGAGAGGATAGTCTTGGGAATAATAACCCCTATGTGAAGTGGTCGGCATTCAAGAAGTTGATGGGAGTTGTATTCGTTCCCGAGCATATCAAGAGCAAGATGAGAGCAGAGTTTGACTCTTTTAAGATGACAGGATATATGACTACGGAGACTTACTATAATCGATTCATGGAACTTTCTGAGTATGTAGCTGACCTGAACTTCAGTGAGAAGATCTTATCACTCAGGTTTGAGAAAGGATTGACGATGGATATTAAGAAGAGGCTGACGACGGGTCAACCAAAAAGCATTGATGATATCTATCAACGGGCTGGGCATGTTGAGAGAATTGTGGATATGCTTAAGGAAGAGAAGAAGGAGAATGGGGAGAAAAGGAAGAGTGATGCCACAAGCGAGGGAGGAAATAAGAAGCAAAATGTCAATCAGTATCGCAACTTTTTCTCGAACAATGCATCAGCGGGGTTGGTTGGCCGAGGCACCAGTGGACAGAAGGTGTCGGGAGGAAATAGTGGAGTAACATGCTTTCAATGTGGGAAGTTTGGACATAAGAAGGTGGATTGCAGAGCTAATTTACCTATGCAAGGTGGGGTTTATCGCACTCCGATGCCAGACTAGGCGAACAATCTGAGATTTAGTGGTTGGAACAATCAGAGGAATTTCGACAACAACACTACTCCAAATTGCTTCAATAATAACCAAGGAAATGGGAATAATAATGTTCAGAAGATAATGAGTAGTGGAGGACAGCAGACTAGGACAGCTGGGAGTAGCCAGGGAAGAGCTAAGAGAACAGGAAAGCTATTTATGATGGGGAAGGATGGTGCAGAGGAGGATGCTCACGTTGTCACGGGTATCTTTCTTGTTAACTCTTTGCCTACCTATGTTTTATTTGACTCTGGAGCTACCCATTCATTTATTTCTAATGAGCATGCTAGAACCTTAGGATTAGAAGAATTTGATGTGATTAAAGATTTAGTTGATATACCTTCGGAGGACTCTATACCTTGTAATCGAGTCTATAAGAATGTTCCTGTTAAGATTGGGGAGGTTGTGTTTCTTACCGACTTAATTGAATTTCCTTTGAGAGGTTTTGAAGTGATCGTAGGGATGGATTGGTTGGGGAGATATAGAGCCTTTATCGATTGTCACCAAAAGAAAGTCACCTTGAAAGGACCTAAGGGAGTAAGAGTATCTTATAAGAGATTTGTGGTCAAACCGAAGATGAAGCTTATATCGACAGTTACCTTGAAATCTTGTTTGAGGAAGAGAGGACAGTTAATTATGTGTCATGTAAGGGATATGAGGAGTGAGGTGCCGAATGCTGGGGATATCGAAGTAGTAAGGGATTTTCAGGATGTGTTTCCAGAGGAGATACCTGGTTTACCACCTCAAAGGGATGTCGACTTTGGAATCGACTTAAAACCTAGAACTGGACCTATTTCTAAAGCACCTTATAGAATGGCACCTAAGGAGATGGAGGAGCTCAAGAAGTAGTTGAATTAGTTATTTGATAAGGGCTATGTGAGGCCAAGTGTGTCACCTTGGGGGGCACCTGTGTTGTTTGTAAAGAAGAAGGATGGAAGCATGAGGCTGTGCATTGATTACAGGGATATAAATAATGTGACCATAAAGAATCAATTGAGAATTAAGAATGAGGTCGGGATACCGTCAGTTGAGAATTAAGAATGAGGATATTCTAAAGACTGCATTCAGGACTAGTTACTGACACTATGAATTCGTGGTTATGCCATTTGGATTAACTAATGCACCAGCAGTCTTCATGGACGTGATGAATCGTGTGTTTAGTCCTTACTTGGATAAGTTCATAGTAATCTTTATCGACGATATCCTGGTGTATTCTAAGGATAGGGAGGAGCATGAGAAGCATTTAAGGATTGTGTTACAGACCATAAGGGAGAATAATATGTATCCTAAGTTGAGTAAATGTTATTTTTGGTTGGAGAAAGTTGCTTTTCTGGGGCATGTAGTATCAAAGGAGGGTGTATCTGTATACCCAAGTAAAATTGAAGCTGTTTCCAAGTGGGAAAGAGCGAAGAATGTAGGTGATATTCGGAGTTTTCTGGGGTTAGCTGGCTATTATAGGAGATTTGTAAAGGACTTCTCAAAGTTAGCTAAGCTTTTGACTAGCTTGATGAGAAAGGAGTGTAAGTTCAAATGGGATGAGAGTTGTTAGAAGGCATTTCTAACCTTAAAAGAACGCCTGACTACATCTTCTATTTTGACCTTACCTGAAGGGAGCGAGAATTTTGAGGTATATACGGATGCCTCGAAAAATGGATTGGGATGTGTGTTGATGCAGAATGGTAAAGTGATCGCTTATGCTTCAAGGCAACTAAAGCCATATGAGGAGAATTACCCAACACATGATCTTGAATTGGGAGCAGTGGTGTTTACACTTAAATTGTGGCGTCATTACCTGTACGGGGCTACTTTTAAAGTGTTCTCTGACCACAAGAGCTTGAAGTATATTAATACCCAGAAGGAATTAAATATGAGACAAAGGAGATGGATTAAATTGATTGGAGATTATGATATGGAGATCGTGTACCACGAAGGGAAGGCTAATGTCGTGGCAGATGCACTAAGTAGGAAGTCAGTTCATGCTCTATGTAATGCTATGTCAAGGATAAGGTTGCAAGAGGAGGTATAGAGAATGGGATTTTGCATGATTCGGAAGGGTGAGACAATGGGAGACTTAACGGTAGAAGTTGAGCTATATGCTGAGATTAAGGAAAAGAAGAAAGAGGATGAGAAGCTCAGGAAGTGGCGCGCGACCGTAGAGAGTGTCGTGGGGACAAATGGAAACTCTAAGTTTGAGATTCATGATGATGGAAGTCTTAGGTTTGCAGGTAGGTGGTGTGTACCAAGTGATGAAGAGTTAAAGAGGAAGATTTTAACTGAAGCTCATTCTACTTCATATTCTGTTCATCCTGGAGGAGATAAGCT
>VHZZ01009466.1:22447-35661 GCA_009801015.1 Silene noctiflora | reverse complement strand
TTTGGCTCCTATTTCCTCGATTTCCGCGCTAATTCCTGCAAGGCGAGACGGACAGTCATAGTATGGGAAATAAGGGGAGAAAATGCACATAAGGGCACGCAAATCCGTGTGAGACGGATCAAAAATAGGAAGAAAAGATAGGGAAATCAGACTAAATCAAACACTTATCAGATGCATTAATATAATATTCGACGAGTTGTAAGCCATATCTATACGAGGGTCTTATACAATTTTTTTGTGATACAAAAATATACAATCAAATTTTCAATCAGACCATTACCAACTTATATTTCTTTATGTATCTTCTAATTCATGATATTCATTTCTCTCATTTCCCCCTTTTAATAACTTAGGCTATGTTTTTTCTGATTTAATTTTAGCTAATTGCACTCCAGTTCATTTCTATTTAGTTCAGTTTAGTTCAACTTTATTAAATCCAGTTGTGCTCAGCTCATCTCTTCAAAATTAATTCTTACTTCAGTTTCATTAAGTTCGGTTTTGCTCTATCCAGTTCAATTCAACATAGCTCTATTTCATTCAGTTAAGCTTCTTTCAATAGAAAAGAACATAGCTCATCAATCCTACCATATTGAGCAATAATCATTTATTTGAAGCAATATAAACGATGTACTGTTTTTGAGTACTGGAGTTAATTGTTATCAAATCCCCTATTTTATTTTATTTACTAAAAGAATAGGTGATCTTTATTATTTTCCCGCCAAAATGCATATTCTCAAAAAGGAAACTAATGATGATTATGCTCATTTACTAAATAAGGAAATTAATAATTACAATTTCATTTATCTTTTATATTTTCATTAAAATTAATCTTTTTTATCAATTATATTATTTTCACTAAACTCTAAATTATAATACTTTGATAAAAAAAATTGATAGAAAACTATAATTTGCTGAATATTTTACTAATGCTATTATTAGATGATGAGTTGACCCATACCCCGTATAAAAACAAAACTGTAAATCGTTATTATTAGTTTCGTGAAAAAGTGAAGAAAATATAAAATTGAAACTCATTAACTTTATGCTATAAATTTAATTAAAATATATTTCAACTCATTACTTAATTCTCTTAACTAATTTCCAGTTTTTGCTTTTATTTATCAAACAAAATACAATGATGTAAAATGTATAAGGTACCAATATTATATAATTAATTTTATAAAAATATTAAACTTTAAGTACCGTGTATGTATTGTACTGGGATCTAAACTAGTAAGTTAATATTAATTACATACCTTAAAGTTTACTTGTAGAGAGAAAGAGACATGGCATGTGAGAATTGTATAAATAAGCTTCATCACAAATTCTCATTTGTGAATTGTGACGGACAATATCCGTCACAAGCTTGTGACGTACCAAATAAACCCACATGAGTAGATGAAGACATGATATTTGTATCTTCCAGGGTATTTATGTTTGTGATCCAAAAATGGTAAGCTCAAGTGAAGATGGCGAGATTGTAATTGATATAAGGGAGCTCAATGGCTCGGCAGCAGTGACACGCCAGACAAAGGAGCAGCTGTGTTACTTGGGAGCACAGAAGAGTGCAACGTGTGTTTACATTGTTCTGTTAGGAGTAGTATAATATTTCYCTAATTACARTAGGAGTAGAATATCRTAGTTGAATAAGGTTTCCTAAAACCAGAAAGTAAAAACTTTCCKAATTAGTTTATGGTTAGTTATTTTATTTCCTAATTTCAGTAGAATAAAAACAAGGCAATTGTAATAGTTTTAGGAAGTCGGTATTAGGAATAAATTAGGAGTCTAGGGATTATTTTAGCCGTGTGTTTCAGCCCTATTTAAGAGACGTTTTATTCTGTTATTTATTCATTCAAGTTTTAATAAAAWTTCAGAAACTTTTGCCTTGCAATTGTGTTTTTCGGTTTGACGCGTTTTCGTTCCAACCCTAGTTCTTGTTTGACGCGTTCAAGCATTAACTCGATTGTCTAGCAATAGGTCTTGCGAAAACAATCACCATTGGTCAAGTTATAGGTCTAACTTGAGCAAATATCTTRTTCTTGTGTTGGTTACTATTCACGTGTTACTRTTCACCGTGTACTGTTCACGTGTTACTATTCATCATCGTTCTTCTTTTCGTTCGTTAATTCACCTACCCTTGTTAACTTGGTTCGTTTACAATAAATATCATAAAAACTACCCTAAACAAGTTCCTAAAACAGGCGTGTTACTCTGATCCTATTTGTTTGCTTCCGCTACTACGAAGGTTGAATAACTTTCGTATCAGTTTGTCTTATCTACTCAAGTGGGTCATATTGATCTGTCACAAATTTATGATGAATATACCCATCACAAGAGAGACTTATTGAAGCTTCATAGTTTGCGAGAGTAGGACCATTAAGAATCAAAGTAACTTGTACACCATTAAATTTGTCGATCAACAATCAACATACGCTCGTCCACATCTTGAATGTTAATATTACGTAATAATATCTTCTATTTCGGAATGTTTAGATTTTCCTAATCCTTGTTTGGTTAATTAACCTACTATTCATCTCAAACCCGAAATCTATACTAAATATTTTGTAAAATCGTTCAAATAGCATCCATTTGGGGAAATAAGCTGAGCCTTTTCCTAGTCTAAACATTTTGTTTTTGTCCCATCTATTAAATTTGATTTAGATTTGATCTTGAACTGAGTCGAGTTGAATTTGAGCCAAACTTGATCTAAAAAATTAGCTCAAACATGTTGGGGTTTGGCGGACTTTTGGATTAAAATAGGTGTTTTTTGCGAGATAACAAATGAAATATTAATTACCCACTAAGTCAACTTATTTAAAAAATGAAAATTTGTAGTGTGTAAGTTGTATTGTGTTCTTTATCCACCATTTATGCATTTGATGAATTTGATGAATAAAACAACGCAAAGTTGTGAAAATTAGTGGAAAAACAATATCCATTTCATTCAATTCTATACATTGGCTTTATACACGTATATCAATACTTGTTTTCTTTTGTTCATAACTTTAGTTATATATTAATAAAAATTATAAAAATTTGATATTCACAATGTATTCGGTAAGACAATTTAAACAAGATCTCACACTATTATCTTTTATGCTATATATCAAAATTTGTATTGAAAATTCTTCCCACTTATAAATACTTCGTAGTACCTAAAAAACAAACATATAAAATTGAATGAAATGAAGAAAGTACGATATAATCTCTTTGTAATTTTCATATAACGACTAGGTTGACAAAAAAAAACTCCAACACTTTGCAGCCACAAAGTCAAGATGCCTCCATAAGGCAAGATACAACAAGCCTGAGTATAACAAAGGCTATTTTACAATTAAGCTTCTCTAAATATATGTTGGATCTTATTTGGGCCAAGTCACGGGCTTCTTGGGCTGAACTTAAGGCTCAAGTCCGGAAAAATTTTCAGGTTCATCAGGTTATATTGGAACTTGGAACCATTTGATCCCCTCTAATTTAAGCTATTTTAAATTTAAAACGAACACTTCTATCTTAAATACGGAGCAAGAATTTGTGAACTAATTATACATGATGCATCAAAATACCAACCAATAAATCTCTCTTAAGGTGGATATATCCGTGTTAACATTAAAGCGGGTGAAATACATTGGCAGTTGTATAGCTAAAGACAAGTTTTTTGCTAATATTTAGACCTTTTAATTTTGTGTTATGTATAACAATGGTAGTTATTTATACCGTTTTAAATGAGAATTTATAAATACCAAATCACAAGCCTAGTTTATTAACAACACGGAACTTTGGTTCTATGTGACGTGGTTACGAAAGAAATTAAGTCGTCTCCGAAAATAATAGTGGTCATTTAAAACTATGGACAAGCTGACAAAATGGCAGGCCCCTGCGTGCTACCATTTGTAAACTAAGTACTTCGTATTCAAGTCTGTAAATAAACTCCAAAATTTGCACACTTTCCTTAGTTTTCCTCGTTTTGTAAATTCCTACCAACTCACCATTATTTCTTCATTTTTATTCGATAATAACTCTCAGATTGTACTGAGAGTGTGAGTGATGAATTCATTGGCAGTTGGTTCAGTTGCTCTTCAACTTCCCTCACTATCAAATGGTATGTGTTTTTGCTATTAATTTATTCTAAAGGTTCCGGCTTTTTAAGATGTATGATTGATTGACGCATAAGTTTTGATTGTTTTTTTGACTGTTTAGATTCTATGTTTACTGTTTTTGAGGGATGTGGGTCTATTTTCAATCATGCATGTTGTATTCTTGTTCCTCTGATTAATTCAATTTCACATTGATTAAATATTGTTACTATTATCATTTTATTTGTTTGGTTGAATCCTTCACTGACGGAGTCACCTATGTTAAGCTTGGATTACTCACTCCTGTCGACGGTGGACACCCGGGTTTACCCTCAAAAAACTCAATTTACCCTAAACCTTATAACTTTATTATGTTCGTCTCACGTGTAAGCCGTCTCATGAACGTATTGTGTTTGAGCAATCCCCGCACTTTTGGATTAATATGAGGTCTTCAAGGGGGATTTTTATGCCCAGGAGCCGAGTGCCAAACACGAGGTTATATCAAGAAGCAGAGTAATTTAGCCTAACATTTGTTAGGGATCGATTAGCCGGACGTTTCTATTTTTTTTTTTTTTTACTGATGGGTTGCCTTTTTCCTGGTTATAATTAGGGAATTGATAATGCCACTGCACTTTTTGTTAATGCCACAACAATACAAGCCTAGTCTAAGGACATATTACTATTCACCGTCTCACAAACATGAGTGGCAATTGGCAATATTTGGCATTAGTAATTTCGGAGTGGCATTATTTCTTCCCTATAATTAAGTCGAATGCATTTGATGGGTAAGAAGTTTTGTCGTTGATGGTTTGTAAAGGCTGCATTTGGCTGGAGCAAGGTTTTCACATTTCTCCATACTAGTGTTTTCTTACCGTTGTTCCCATAAGACTATGGGATTGGAAGTGATTTGTCAAGGGAATAGCATATTTAAAAGTTAGTATTAGTAGATACAAATGAGACTCATAGGCGATGAATAACCATGATCAATGTCCATAATGCACTAATCTGTATGCACTTACCAAAACGGCATTTGTGCATACTATAAATCCTTCGTAACCTTGACAAATATGGTTTCCCATCGGTGTCTTGTACGAATTTTATTAAATGGTGTGTAGCCCCTCCATGGCTGCTTAAGCATCTCCGTTTTATGAATTTCTGCACACTACTGTGATTTTGTTGGTTGTAGGAGAGAGAAAGCTAGATTCTCTTAAATGCGTTTTGATTCAGATCTTTTTGATACCCTTGTCAGCAGTACGTGACTATGAGTAGCATTCTTAATAAGCTACTCAAATATATTCATTTCATGCTCTAGGGTTTTTCCTCACCCCTTATGGAGGAAGAGTTATCGGATGTACGGAATCTTAACTCTTACGCCTTTGTTAACAATATAGGGAGGCTTTTTCCTTATGCAGTCTTTGGACTCTATTAAAACAACCAGAATTATAATCCGGTTTTGAACTTTTTATTCTGTCTGGCCACTGTGATTGTAAGTTCTAGATTACTCGAGAAGGTCCTGATAAATGTACAATAGTACAAGTGAGTTTAATCTCTATGTTTCCGTCTTTTGATTTGGCAGTTCGAAGTTCACGAGTTAAAGAATGGAATCTCTCAGGGAGAT
This sequence comes from Silene noctiflora, assembly GCA_009801015.1. NCBI lineage: Eukaryota > Viridiplantae > Streptophyta > Magnoliopsida > Caryophyllales > Caryophyllaceae > Silene > Silene noctiflora. The sequence goes on along the minus strand of VHZZ01009466.1, from coordinate 29,970 downwards.
TATGTGGTGTAAATCTCCATACTCATATAGTGAAGCACCAAACAATAACTAGCCAAACCGGATTTTTAAAGTGCCGGACATATAGTACAAAACGTCTTGTGGCTGCATGCTGTGGGCAGTCTCTTGAATCTGGGCCAGAAGCATTTCGTCCAAGGGATTATTGGAGTTCTCTAAAAAACTATGCAGATGCTTTTTATAGATTTTCACGACCGCACACTGTGATAGGCACAGTTAAGTTCTTTGAAGTCTTACAATTGTTTACATCTTCGCTTTCTTAAAGTTAGGACAGTTGGGCTGATGTGTCTTTAATATGAATTTGTAATTGACGAGGTTTCCTTTTGTAAAATACTTTATGACAGGCATTGAGCATTGTTTCCGTTTCTCTCCTGGCAGTTCAGAAGTTATCTGATTTTTCTCCAGTTTTTTTCATTGGAATGTTGGAGGTAATGCTGCATGTATTTTTCCTCCTTTTGTGTCTTTATGCAAGTAGCTGTGAATTGTTTCATTTATCACTCTACTAATTTGCGACGCTTTTTCAGGCCATTATTGCAGCTCTTTTCATGAATATATATATTGTCGGCTTAAATCAGTTGTCTGACATTGAGATAGATAAGGTAGTGATTAACATCCTTTTTCTGTTTTATTTGAAATACTTTAACAGTATATATGATTATCAAACATGTTGTAAATTAAGTTTATTTTATTGCACTGCATTTATTGATTAATACATTTAAGTATCCAGCGACAGAGCTTTAGTCCCAGAATCAATTGGGAGGACTAACTTGAATTGTACAAGGAAATATTACAGATTACCAGAAAGGTTGAACAAAAGAATATTGTAAAAATAAGTTTCTGTATATCATTTTTACATAGAATGAATAATATCTACAAGTTCATTGATTGAGATGAGTTAGGATATCAAACTCTCAGCTATCTACTATATGCATACTTGCAAGCTTATTTTAGGATTTAGAGTCACACATCAGTCTCTTGTGAATGTTATGGAAGCATACTAGAAGAGTGCCTAGCTGGCTAGCTTGTTTAGCATATTTGTCTAATCAAAAGTGTCTTTTACTCTTTCGAATGTTCTCTTTCAGGTTAACAAGCCATATCTTCCACTGGCCTCAGGGGAATATTCAGTTGGAACCGGCACCTTTATTGTTACGTCATTTGCCATGTTGGTAAGATAATCAAATACCTGTCTCAGAAAAAGAATGACCCTCTAGTAACGGTTGCACTCTTGAGAGTGTAAATAATGTTAGATTTTGTTGGCTCATGTATTTAATTTTAGCTTTTTGGTATGTGCAAGACAGTTATTATACTTCCTCCTGCATTGCTGGTTCCCCTTTGTGTTAGTTAATTTGTTGGTCACGTCAACATGTTCTCGAAGACTATTCTATCACTTTTACTAGTTTAATATAAGCTTTGGCATGACCCGATGGTATTATCACCATCATTGTCTAAGTTTGTCTCATGATTGCATCCTAGGTTTCTTTCCCGGACTCCCGTCCCCAAGTTTACGCTATGTTCTCTTAACATATCATGCTTGTGGATCAGTAATACTCAATTATAGCACATCTTGATTAGTTGAGTCTTAATTCTTTGTAAAAATTCTAGAATATCCAAAATATGCAATACATCCATATTTCTTGACTCTAGAATTGTTTATTCTTAGTAAAAATTGTCCAAGTTATATATTTTTTTTCCTTTTCCAAATGGATTATCTAATTATCCCCAAATTTATTGCACCTAATGTGCATCAATCTTCCGCAATAAGCAAACCTGAATACCTGATAAATATGCTGTGTCTTATTGTCTACTGTTGAGTGCCCCGTTGTCCAACTCTGCATTCAAAAATTATGGGCCATCTTCTGACCCTTTCAATAGAGGCTTAAAATATTATTTAGATTGGTGGTGCCTTTTCGTGGTGCATTTATTATGTCAGAATTAACCATTCCTGTTGTCAACACGAAATAGTTGGTTAAGATTTGATGGTATGATATTTGTATATTGGCCTACGTTGTCCCAATTTTAGAACATGCATATTCCTTACTGTATCTTATCCTCAGACCAGTGAGAAATCTAAATGCCAGCTTCGGTGAATCCTAAGTGAACCATTTTTGATAATCTCCCATTACCATGTAATAAATAGCTAAGAAGGGTGTGTATAAGGAGACCACATACTGAATATATATTTCCAGTTTTAACAGCCTACCGTAGATTTAGGCTGGTGTATTTTTCCTTTCCTTTTTGTTGGAGCAGAGAAGAGGAGATATTTCCCTATTTTAATGTCCTATGATAATTTACTTGTTTGGCAACATGAAGATCTACAATGACTTATTTAATGATATAAAAAAAATCTAGAACATTCTCTTAGGTGATTTTCTATGCTGTAATGTCTTAGATATTTTGTAATTGTATAGTTGTTTATCTGATTTTTTTGTTATGCAGAGTTTCTGGTTGTGGTCAGTAGTTGGTTCGTGGCCTTTATTCTGGGCTCTTTTTATCAGCTTCCTTCTGGGTACAGCGTATTCCATAAATGTAAGATAATTTTTTTAATTGGTTTATGGTGTTCTTATGTTGCATTCGATATTACACTATGTTACTCCGACAGTTTCCTTTGATTGCGTGCCGCGTGTCCGATACTTGGGAGTGTCTGACACGACACTTGAATATTTCATTTTAGACCAAAACGTGAAAACTTCTCTGAAAATAACTCTATGCTACACTCCCAACACCGTACCGTGTCCGGCACTTGGCAGTCGAATCATATTAACATAGATATTACAGGGTTTGGTATTTATCTTACTGCTTTTGCAGACCATTATCAAATTCTTCCTTCGATCTATAATACTGATCATTCTGGTGTATTACGCAGCTGCTTTTTTTTTTTTTTTTTTTTTTTTTTTTATTATTTGTTGGTAAGTGTAAAATGAGCTATTGTTTCCATTTCCAATGGAGGCAAAACCTCATTACTCTTTGGTTCCGGATTTTGATGGAATAAAGCAAAAATTACTCACTAATGTGGCTGCGCTTCTTTCTTTGGTGAAGTAGCATCTCTTTGATGCGTTTCTCGACGTAATTTTCATCTTGGTCATTCGGAAACAACCTGTGTTGCTAACATAAGGATAGGACTGCAAACATCTGACCCCCAACCCCCCTCCTCGTGTTAAGTTGTTGTTTAAGTGTATATGACCTATATATGGGATCCAAAACAGTTTTCTAGTTTGGATGGACGGAATAACTTTTATGCTGTAGGAATATCCACAGAACAAGGCATCTAAATTTCTTCATGGTTGCTGAACAGTTACTTAGACAACATCTTACAAATATAACAATGCCGTAATCAGTGGCGGAACCACCATTTTGTAGTTATGGGGGACTGAAAATTTTCTGGTTGTGGTCGGTAGTTGACGGCTTTGTTCTCGCTATCTTGATATGTGCGTCATCTTATCAACGGATTTCTCTGAAGTTGTTTGTAAGTGGTTGCTTAATTGTGTTACTTATTTGTCCTTTTTTATGTACAGCTGCCTATGCTTAGATGGAAGAGATTTGCTGTAATTGCAGCAATGTGCATCCTAGCAGTGCGGGCCGTGATCGTTCAAATAGCCTTTTTCTTGCACATGCAGGTGATATATTTACCCTTTTAAAGTGATGTTCATTTCTTCCATACATTGTCTTGACACTTCTTTTTCGTGACCGAATAATTTTGTGACAGTTACAGAAAGCTTTAGGTTATTTAGTTATTCTTCAAATTGATGAATTCTTTCCCTGTTACCTATGTTCCCTCGAGTCTTCACTATTTTAGGGTTGTACCCATGTCTCACATGACATTCAAGGATATGAGTATGTACTATATAATCTGTTCCGACCATTACTATTTTGTCACTTGTTCTATAAGAGCGGAAAAAGGCGACTTTCATGACAAGTAGAGAAAGCGACTATTTATGAAGCATTTGTTAAGGTATTTAATGATTATGAGCCTTATTTCCAAATATATTTCTATCACATTTGAAAATAATAATTTTGAATTTATAACTACATTTTTGTTTTAGAGATGTGTCCTTGCCCTTGTATCCTCATATTATGACAGTCCTGTGTTTAAAAATAAGAGCCATGCCATGGCTTTCACTTACTCACTTGGATACGTACCTATGTCCGACACCCATACGCAAGTCCGAGTAACATAGGATATTAGATGCTGTGCTGTGAAAATGTAAGCCTTGGGATGCACTTATGGTCTGTGATCTTAAAAGAGACAGTTGACCTCATGCTCATTATGCTTAATATCTTGCAATATTCCTGCACTACCTTATGCTATTAGACTCAATGGATATGAACAGCTTAGTCCAATGTAGACACGTGTCTTTTGTACAATTTCCTTACTCCCAAGGAGCTAGATCAAAAGATGCATACTTTATTTCGAGCAATTTGATGCTATCAATCTTCAACTGTTGCATCTAATAGTGGCTTTTTTTGCAACAATGCAGGTGCATGTCTTTGGACGACCGGCTGTCTTTTCCAGGCCATTAATTTTTGCAACGGCATTCATGAGTTTCTTTTCTGTCGTTATAGCATTATTTAAGGTAAAACTGACATTCTTTTGGAATCTGGTTAGTAGATTTACTACTGTTAAGTGTCAAATTAAACTGTGAGGTAAAGTTATGGATTGTGGTGGTGCAGTAGCAACAGAAATTGTCTTGTTCAATGATGATCATTATTTCGACATGTAAACAGAAGACATAATTTGGCAGTAGACCCTCATTGTTTAATCACTGGCGTTATTATAGGCTAATTAGTTGTTTTTTGTTAGTTGTTTTTTTTTTGCTTGAGATGTGCTTTGAAGTCGATTTTTCATGTTGAACATGGAATAAAGTTTGAAATGCCAATACATATAATGTGATAAGGAAAGTCGATAAAATGCCACTGTTGGATTTGTTGATCATGTAGATCTGCTGTCATTGAGTACTAACCCAAGTTATGCTAATTGAACTGTGATTTAATGCAGGACATACCAGATATGGAAGGTGATAAAATATTTGGTATCCAATCATTCACAGTACGATTAGGACAAAAAAAGGTTTGTCTGGAATTAGGACCATATTATGAATCACATTTCCGTGTACAACATGTTACCTACTTGTATATAATAATAACTAATTTTCTTTATTTGCAAACCTGCCAGGTATTTTGGATTTGTATAGCACTTCTTCAAATGGCTTATGCTGTTGCCATATCAGTTGGAGCATCATCTACTTTTCTCTGGAGCAAAATTGTCACGGTAATATACATTGTGGTTCTGGTGTTTATCTTAATTCTTAAATCTCGGTTTGAGACGTGATCGTGGAATATATTGCCAGGGCCGATGTCATTGTTGTGTCATAAATGTGTCTGATACTGTCCCAAAATCAGGTCATAGTAATCTTCTAAACCATTATATGTCGGTCGCAATGCAATGTCATGCACCCACTACCCAGATTTGATACCATGATTGCTTCTCAATCGTTGCTGTCTAGCTGCTTTTGTCTCAGATTGCTTCTCAATTGTTGATGATTTTCTGATTTTGTGCAAGTCAAAAATACCAAATATTAGCGTACTGAATCTCATTTTCTTATTAGTTGGGATCATTTATATTGTCTGGGGGACGAGGTCTATGGACTTCTGCCTCTCCTTGAGCATATACTCATTGTGGAACCAGTATGCCTAGCCCGGCCCTGAAATACAGAGGGCAGGTACTTGGGTTTGCTCTCATTCAACAACTTCGTAATGGCTCATTTGTTGACTATTTATAATAGGTTCTTGGTCATAGTCTGTTAGCTGCTCTGCTGTGGAAAAATGCCAAGTCTACCGATCTAAGCAGCAAAGCTGCTATCACTTCTTTCTACATGTTTATCTGGAAGGTAAGCATCCATCCTTAGTGTTGGAAGTTCCCATTGTAGGGGGTAAGGATATGTATAACAGACCCCCTTACTGCACCACATGCCAGACCTCGCAAACGTTTTGGAAAGCCACTCCGTAGATACAAAGTTGGATCATAACAAACTTTGTTCCATGTCAAATTGACATTACTATCATCTATTTGATTTGAGTTTGTTTCATCTGAGAGTTCTTCCTTTCCTTGCAGCTCTTTTATGCGGAGTACTTGTTGATCCCTCTGGTAAGGTGATCCATGGAGCATGCTGATTATTCTGGGTTTTTTTTTTTCTCTTAATTTATTTCATTAATGCTCAAATTGCAAGTATTTGATAACCCATTTTTATTTTACTTCATTAACATTAGTACATAGACTGTCATCGTAATAAAACTATCTCCGGTCGTCATTGTTCTCATTTCTCATCTTTTGCTACTTCTTGATATGATGAATTAATCACATCTATCAGACTATGAATTATGGTTTATCTTTTATTTTCTTTTTCTTACAATGATTAGAATTTAGAAGTGCACAAGTACTTTGACTCGGTTATGAACATTACAAATTACGTCAAGAAGTACAACATGAAGAGCTTCGGTTGTTTCCTGACTGATTTTTCTGTCACGTTTCCTGTTTTGTTTTTTGGCACGATCTACTACTGGACTCAGTTTCAGGTTTCCCTTTCAAACCTGATACTTTGTCCGACAACTTTCATTCGCTTCACCTCACGACAAGTCGTTGGCCTAAACAAATAAAAAAAGGTGGAGAATTTATTATGTAGTAATGTATTATACTCCGTACAAATATGCGTAGGCTGCCATTAAAATAAAAGTTTAGGAAGCATACTCCAGGTTTCCAGCTCTCCGTTGGCTTAAGGTGGTTGGAGTGTATTACCTGTCGGTGATGTTCCTGAGCAATTATGCGCTTCTGTTTATACAAATCTTTGATGATTAACCCTTTGATAATTATCTAATTTCTGTGGATCACCGTGTTTCATTAAATTAAACAGCCATAATCATCAACTGTCTCCTTTCAAGGAGCATTAACACATTATTGCTTCCTCAATCTCCTACGTTCCTTCGTCTTTGCCTCTTATCATTTACACACGTTTCCTCGGTCACAAAAGGACTTTCGCCTACGAGGTAGCCGTATCAGTCATAGCTGATGCCGCCGGGCTACTGAAAAGAGAGCAGCGATGGGGTGGGTTTTTATCTTGTTTTGGAAGTTCAGAGCTCCTTAGAGGCTGATGTTATTGGGGTTAAGATTATTCTCGACTGGATTCATCGGCTTTCACTGTTTTTTCATCGCCTTTCTTTTAGTTTTATTCCGAGTGGACTTATTATGATGGCTCACAATTTAGCTTAACTGGCTAAAAACCTTACAGACTTCTTGTAATTTTATTCCCGACAAAAAGGAAAATTTAGCCGTATTTTCTAAAAACCCGAGAAATTGCTTTTGGAATTAACAAGGAAATTAAAGTCACGACAAAAAGATTTACTAAGCTATTTTAATATATCAATCTACCTAGTATAAAAGCTAAGTCATTTAGATGATTTTGATTGGCTCTTAAATTTTTTAACTGGGCCCACAACATTTTTTCCCCCCGAAATTC